>JALIZH010025539.1:0-16124 GCA_030522465.1 Rhipicephalus appendiculatus
CATAATCATATCGTGGTTTTGGGACGTCAAGCGCAACAGTTATTAGATGTGAAGCATCTTATGGCGAAGCTTAATCCGGTGGTGGTGGTGGTGGTGGTGGTGGTGGTGTGCCGCGTGCCCACCCTTACTGCGCATGCGCAAACAGTTAAAGAAAAAATAAAAATAATAACCTCCTCTCCCCCTCTCTCTCCTCTAGGCATCCCCTCCCCACGGCAACCACACCCTCACTGCGCATGCGCCTCCCCTTCCTCTCTCCCCTCTTACACTCCCCCCCCCTCTCCATCCCTGCCCGCGGCGTCCTAAGCTCCCCCTGCGCATGCGCGTCCCCCCCCTCTCTCTCCTCTCCTACGCTCCCCCCCTCTCTCCTCTACGCATCCCTGCCCACGGCGTTCACACTCCCACTGCGCATGCGTGTCACCCCCTCTCTCTCCTCTCCTCCGCTTCCCCCTCTCTCGCCTCGCGACGCCGACGCAGGCAGCGTCTGCTAGCGAGTTTCTTGGTTGAAAAAACCGACTGCTCGCGCTGCACAACCGTTCACTGGCCATCCCGTATATATGGCAATGGATCTTGACCTCCAAGGTGGTGCCGGTGGAAGATTTCTCCTGTGCGTTGTTGAACAATAAAAATTCGCAGCGTGCGCGTTAACTAAAAGCGGAGTGCGGGTCTCTGTGTCCAGTCGGAGTCTTCTGTCTCTCATTGCCCATTAGCAGCGATTGGCATGTTCCAGTAGGAAACACCGCTCCATCACTGCCTGCTTTGCGCCTCCCCAGTTTTCTCTCCTGCGCAACGCTGCGATGAGCGCCAGCGTCAACGTCGCCGCCAGTGTAAGCGTTAGCGCCCGCTGCTTCACATCTACACATGGTTCCCTTTAGCGGGAGATGGTGTAATTTTATATATCATATTAAGCTTGTGCATGAGACTACAATAATCCTCATCCGCGAAAAGGTCGTCTTAGTAGGTGGTAGACTGCGCCAGGTCAATGAAGATAGCCGACATATGTTTATCGTCCTCTTCGAGTACTCTGGCTATTTCATTTAAAGTAAACCTGGGCATACAATGAATTGGAACATGAGTGTAGCGAAATCACCCTACAGGGAGCGTAAAACGAAGTAACCGAATTAAGGTATGAGGCCAAGTGTCGGAAAAAAAAATTAAGTAGCAATAATCACTAGAAATTATACACAATATAAAAGGCATAATTTTAGGCACATGTGAGCATTATAAAGCACGTCCTAATTTTTGTTAATGTTTCATATTTAAAAATGCCATTAAAAGGGAGCCGTCCGCCAATGCACGTAACTCATGTTCCATTCATTAAAAAATATTTATTTTTGTGGGGACGTGAAAAAAGCTTTGGCTTTAAAATGAACCAAAACAAATGCGATCTGATTAGTTTAAAAACGCAGTGAATATATAGCCGAAAAAGTATGGACTAGCACAAGGGGCACCTTCGTATAAAAGGCAGCCATATTAAATCCTTTTGCACAATTTTGCTTATTGAGGTTCATAGCACGCTACTAACGTGATAAGGAAGGGTGCAAAGTATTAATGAAGAATGTTCACTAGCGAAAAAGTTATCACTGTTCGCCTACGGAAAAATAGCAGAAATGTAAGTTCTGAGAAAATCAATAAAAAAGATTTTAAACAGGTGCAGCGCTTACACAATGTGATCACGAGCGCTACAATTCTCAATGTTTGTAGCCAGTGTTATTGTGGACCTTACTACTCTGTGCCTTTGCTCGAGCGGCAACTATAATTTTTTTTCTAGCTTATATTGCAGCATGAGTGCCATGAACGCTTTCGCGCTGCGGTGCCTATCATTCGTGAGGCAAGCCTTTGCAGTGTAGAGGCCTGGATCGATCCCAATTTGCTTAAAAATATCAAATGTGCTTCTGTTGGTTTTATTTAAATGACACACAGCGTCAAACAAAGCAAGTTTGATGGTTTGCAGGCTCACGTACGTGTCCTTGTGTCAACAACCCATGTACCATGTTACGCGTTCACCTGGTGAGAAGTTTAGGACATTTATGAATAAAAATGATGTGTTGACAACACTTTTAGAGCATTATTACATGTTCGCACTTGATATGATTGCTCGATAACCAACAATATTCCACATATCAAGTTAATTTTATGATTCACACAAAACTGGCACTTTCAGTTTCGGTTTCGTAGGTGATGGGTGGTCTACCATTTTTTGCTTGTATCTTTTGAAAAAATCTGCGTAGACAGAAACATTGTACAGCAAAATCATGGGCGATAAATTGCTTATTTAACATGATCAAAAACCAAAACAGTAGATTTTGAAAAAAAATCACTTTTTCCACTTGACCTCATACCAGAAAGGGACCGACAACTGCCCAGAACATCAAATGAGATGACTCTACTGATGGAAAGACTGTCCGCTATATTGACTCAAACCAACCCTGTTTTGTTCGTGAGAGGTGGATTTATATCTTTATCTCTTTATTGAAAGTCGTGAAAAATGACCTTTGGCGCCACTGGCGGCAAAAACATGAATGATCCGATGTACCTGGCCACGTGACCGTTGATTGCTGTACGTGGTCGACGATTTTTTTGTTAGTATTAAAATATTGTTCATTTCTTTATATTAGAAGATATTACTCCATAAAAATGTACATATAGACCTGCGTTAGTAGTATGCATTAAAGTGGCGCTGCCTTCGCGTGACGTAATGATCGCACGCTCGCCAGCGCGTTTCGAGGAACTTTTCAGCGTGCTCATGCAACCGTGCACGCAGTTTCCAGGTCGCTAAGATATTGGAACGACATAGTTTTTTAGATGCGAAGCATCTTATGCTCGAGGCTACGTCCATCCCGCGTCCGTCCCGCGTCCGGTCACTTTCATGGAAAAAAATTCCCCATCTTCCGCTAAAGGGAACCATGTGTGGATGCGAAGCAGCGGGGAGATAATCAGCTTGAGCAGGAGGAACGTCGCCGCTCTCATTTCACGGCAGCGGTCCGGGCGCTCATGGCGGCGCTGCACAGGAGCGAGAATGAGGCGCGCGCGCTCCGTCATTTTCATACCGCGGAACTATCGTGGCGCCCTCAGCGGAGTATGCAGCTGTCACACCTCCTGTCGTGCGCGCCGCTCCGTCGAGGAATCCTAGAGGAGAGGACGGGGGGGGACCGTAGGAGAGGAGAGAGAGGGGGGGGGGACGTGCATGCGCTGTGGGGGTGTGGGACGCGGGAGCCGCTCCGTAGAGTAGAGGATTCCTAGAGGAGAAAGGGGGAGAGGACGCGCATGCGCTGTGGTACGCGGGCGCCGCTCCGTAGAGATGATTCCTAGAGTAGAGAAAGAAAGTGAGCGTAGGAGAGGGGACGCGCATGCGCTGTGGCGGGTGTGAAACGCGGGGTCGCTCCGTAGAGTAGAGGATTCCTAGAGGAGAGAAAGGGGGTGAGCGTAGGAGAGAGAGGAGGAGGGGACGCGCATGCGCTGTGGGACGCGGGGGCCGACTAAGCCCCCTCCAAACACATGCAAGCAAGATCAAGGAATGGGGTCAACCTGGGTGACAGACGCCACCTGCCTAGCCATTGCTAAGCAGCCACTCTGCTCTCGGCCATGACTCTGATGACTGTAGTAGTGGTTGACGGCCTTCATATTACTACAGTGTTCTGGTTCGCATAATGGGTGCTTCCCTACTTCATGAAAGTGGCCGGACGCGGGACGGACGCGGGAGGGACGGACATAGCCCCGAGCATAAGGTGCTTCGCATCTAATACGGAAGCACCCATTATGCGAACCAGAACACTGTAGTAATATGAAGGCCGTCAACCACTACCCCAGTCATAAGAGTCATGGGCGAGAGCACAGAGAGGCTACTTAGCAATGGCTAGGCAGGTGTTGTCTGTCGCCCAGGTTGACCCCATTCCTTGATCATGCTTGCAAGCGTTTGGAAGGGGCTGAGTCCGTCCCTCCTTCCCGCGTCCCACACCACCACAGCGCATGCGCGTCCCCTCTCTCTCTCCTCTCCTAAGCTCACCCCCCTTTCTCTCCTTTAGGAATCCTCTACTCTACAGGAGCGGCCCCCCGTGTCCCACACCCCCACAGCGCATCCCCCTCCCCCCTATCCTCTCCTACGCTCACCCCCCTTTCTCTACTCTAGGAATCATCTACTCTACGGAGCGGCTCCCCCCGTCCCACACCCCCCACAGCACATGCACGTCCCCTCCCCCCTCTCTCTCCTTTGCTACGGTCCCCCCCCGTCCACTCCTTTAGGATTCCTCTACGGAGCGGCGCGCACGACAGGTGGTGTGACAGCTGCATACTCCGCTGGGGGGCGCCATGGTAGTTCCGCGGTATGAGAATGACGGAGTGCGCGCGCCTCATTCTCTCCTGTGCAGCGCCGCGATGAGCGCCCGGACCGCTGCAGTGAAACGAGAGCGGCGACGTTTCTCCCGCTCAAGCTAATTATCTCCCCGCTGCTTCGCATCCACACATGGTTCCCTTTAGCGGGAGATGTGGAAGTTTTTTAGATGCGAAGCATCTTATGCTCGGGGCTTTGTCCGTCCCTCCCCCGTCCCGCGTCCCGCGTCCGGCCACTTTCATGAGTAGGGAAGCACCCATTATGCAAACCAGAACACTGTAGTAATATGAAGGCCGTCAACCACTACTACTGTCATCAGAGTCATGGCCGAGAGCACAGAGAGGCTGCTTAGCAATGGCTAGGCAGGTGGTGTCTGTCACCCAGGTTGACCCCATTCCTTGAGCTTGCTTGCATGTGTTTGGAGGGGGCTTAGTCCGCCCCTCCTTCCCGCGTCCCACACCACCACAGCGCATGCGCGTCCCCTCCTCCTCTCTCTCCTACGCTCACCCCCCTTTCTCTCCTCTAGGAATCCTCTACTCTACGGAGCGGCCCCGCGTTTCACACCCCCCCCCACAGCACATGCGCGTCCCCTCCCCTATCCTCTCGTACGCTCACTTTCTTTCTCTACTCTAGGAATCATCTCTACGGAGCGGCGCCCGCTTACCACATCCCCACAGCGCATGCGCGTCCTCTCCCCCCTCTCTCCTCTAGGAATTCTCTACTCTACGGAGCGGCTCCCGCGTCCCACACCCCCCACAGCGCATGCCCGTCCCCCCCCTCTCTCTCTCCTCTCCTACGGTCCCCCCCCGTCCTCTCCTCTAGGAATCCTCGACGGAGCGGCGCGCACGACAGGTGGTGTGACAGCTGCATACTCCGCTGGGGGGCGCCACGATAGTTCCGCGGTATGAAAATGACCGAGCGCGCGGGCCTCATTCTCTCTCCTGTGCAGCGCCGCGATGAGCGCCCGGACCGCTGCCGTGAAATGAGAGCGGCGACGTTCCTCCCGCTCAAGCTAATTATCTCCCCGCTGCTTCGCATCCACACATGGTTCCCTTTAGCGGGAGATGGGGAATTTTTCTACCTTCATTTCGTCTCAGAAATAACGCGCACTGTTACTCACCGCAGCCGTGCATATGCGTAGTGACGTTTTCGATGACTTGGTTCGTGTATCGAGAGAATAACGACGCCGTACAAGCTACCCAGAGCACAGGCGCAGGTAACCTTGGGCGCAGGCACACACAACGCGGTACAAACACAGGGAAGGTGTATAATGTCACATCATCACAATGTTACTGCTTGTTATTTTCAAAAAATAGCCGAAAAGCCCCAAATAAAAGGTGGTTAAGCATAGTTACAGGAACTCCAGCGAAAGCAGAACGACGACAGCTTTCACGAATCGCGAGAAAGGCTGGCAGCATGGTTATCAATTCTCAGCCTTGCTTAAGGAAATGTACATCTGCGTTTAGCGCCTTTCAGATGGAAAAATACTGCTTGGAAAATAACTACGTGCTTTTGGAATTAACTACTGCAGCTACAAACACTAGGAAGGGTGAGCTTTGTGTCACGCCGTAAAAAAAATGGGTCGAGAAAAAACAGTTGTCGGTCCCTTTAACCAAAACACGGAGCCTAAAGGCCTAGGGTGACCACACGTGAACATGTAAAATAACACGATAGTTCGCGAGCAAGACATTGGTTAATCCATTTCACATTTTAAATGCGAAGCATTTCTTTGCGTACTGTAAGCACTTTTGCGTTTCTATCTGCGTATCTATCTATCTATCTATCTAGCCGCCTACGTCTGGGTGCTCTCGTGATGGCCTCCTTAACTTGGGGTAGACCAAAATTTGTATGGGAGGGTAAGATATATTGACGATTATGTCTGGCTGGTCATGACATGAATAACGCAAAAATCCCGTCGCGTACGTCGTCAAACTCATTTCTCTAGACACATGTGGCTCATACCCGTATACCACGGGCCGCGGAATACGGGTATGCGCCCCAGGACTTTGACAGTTTATATCTAACCAGGAACGGTGATAACAGGCATTGGCAATTTAAATGCGAGAGCGTTAACAGAAACTGACATCGGTGGCATTGACGCGAGAAATACAAAGAATAGAAATCAGAGTGCCAGCAGGAATCGAACCCAAGCATTCTGCGTGACAATCAAACATTCTACCACAGAGCCACGTCAGGTCTCGAAACTGCTTTGGAAGAACACCCTATGCAGGCGTAATGTTGGTGAAACGTATATTGTGGTTACAGTGCTGGCTATCTAATTTTATGAACTTTACATACGTACGTCTATGACGAAGTAGTAATATCGGTTTAGCGTCAATTGTATACTTAAGCGCCATCCACTGCAGTTCGTTTACGTAGCATTATCCAGGGCTACCATTCACGCAAGCACAAGCTCTACATATCAGCTTACAGCTTCTGGTGTTGGCAATACCCATGTTTCTGTTGGCATCGTTACACAACTGTAATCAACTGGTTATATGAAACATATGCGACTGTTCAACGTGTCTGTGTGTGCTGCATTTGTACATATCTTTAGCGTCATTTCATAACGTTTCGTTCAATAAAAGAATTACAACCCACTTCGCCTTACCTCCGGATGCTTCGCATAACATCAATTCCCAAGGTACTTGGGATCTGCCTAATTTTTCACCTGAGATGGTACAGTGCAGGTACTCTACAGAGATATGTGCATCACGGTATTTCGAAAAATGATACTACAAATAAATGCGCTTACCCGACAGAGCGTTGCATGCCGACGCGCCGAAAAGTAGAACCACTGTTTCGCGCCTGTTTTAGCCGCTCCCCCCATAAACATAGAAAGCTTCTGCCATAGCGCGTCTGTAAGAGGTACTCTAAGCTATCGGGAGACATATTGCTGTAATTTTGACGCAGTTTTCAAAGCTGCATAAATTGAAAGACTTGGTCTGAATATGCTTGACAATATGATCACGCTGGTACCTAATGGGTTAATAGGACTGAGTAGCTTACGAACGCATTGTTCACGTGCGTAGCGTGCGACTGTTATACACATTCCGCTTAAGTATGCTAAGATACACGTTCTATGGCTGCAGCTATGACTCTTGTAGAAGCGCTAATGAGGCAGATTTAGAATAACAGCCGCCGAAATATTGAACGAACTTGCAAAATATTTTGTGGGCATGCACTTTTCCACACCCTGTTTAGGAACTTAATTCAGTCCTATGGCAAAGATAGACCGAAAAAAACTGCCGCTCGTGCAAGATAGAGATTTGGCTGACTGCACAATTCCTGATGGCGTAGTGGTTAGAGCATCAGCCTCGCAAGCAAGAGGTCCGTGGTTCGAATCCCGGTGCCGGACAATTCCCAACCGGATTAAAAAAATCCGCGTGATGATAAAATTGTGTAAAAAGGCCTGGGGTGCAGCCTCACTGGCGACCACAGCCAGCAGTGCACTCCCTCACCAGAGCAGGATTGACCACCCTGGTGCAGTACTTGGCCACTACCTCCCACATGAATACACCAATTAACCCTCGGCCCTCAGTCCCCAGCGGCTGCGAAGCAACTGACCAAGCCGGCGGTCAGACCTGCGACGCAGCGGAGGGTGCTAAGAATTTCTGGGTCCGGACAGGCCGCCATTGGAATCTGAACTTGGCTACGTTTAACGCCAGAACTTTATCTAGAGAGGCGAGTCTAGCTGTACTATTCGAGGAATTAGAGGGTGGTAAATGGGATGTAATAGGGCTCAGTGAGGTTAGGAGGACACATGAGGCTTATACAGTGCTGAAGAACGGACACGTCCTATGCTATCGTGGCTTAGCTGACAGAAGAGAAGTAGGGGTGGGGTTCCTTATTCATAAAAATATAGCTGGCAATATAGAGGAGTACTATAGCATTAATAAGAGGGTGTGTATCGTAATTAAGTTTAATAAGAGGTACAAGATGAAGGTGGTACAGGCCTACGCGCCTACATCAAGCCATGATGATCAACTGGTTGAACGATTCAATGAAGACGTAGAATCAGCAATGAGTAAGGTAAAGACACAGTATACTGTACTGATGGGCGACTTTAATGCAAATGTAGGCAAGAAGCAGGCTGGAGATCATGCAGTTGGGGAATATGGCATCAGCTCTAGGAACGCCAGAGGGGAGTTACTAGTAGAATTCGCAGAACGGAATAATTTACGAATTTTGAATACCTTCTACAGAAAACGGGCTACTCGTAAGTGGACGTGGAGGAGTCCTAATGGCGAAACTAAAAATGAAATAGACTTCATAATGTGTGCCCGCCCAGGCATTGTACAGGAAGTGGAAGTAGTTAACAAGATCCGATGCAGTGACCACAGAATGGTAAGATCTAGAATTCACCTAGACTTGAGGAAGGAACGGCAGAAACTGATACGCAAGAAGCCGATTAATGAACTAGCTCTGAGAGGGAAAGTACAGGAATTCAGAGTTTCACTTCAGAGTAGGTACGCGGCTTTAACCGAGGAAACCGACCTTAGCGTTGATGCAATGAATGATAATCTGACTAGTATCATTAAGGAGTGTGCAGTGGAAGTCGTGGGTACAGTCGTTAGACAGGACACTGGCAAGCTATCCCAAGAGACGAAAAACGTCATTAAGAAATGTCAAACCATGAAAGCCTCAAATGCAGCAGACAAAATAGAGCTGGCGGAGCTTTCCAAGTTAATCAATAGGCGTAAAGTAGCCGACATAAGAAAGTATAATATGGAGAGAATTGAGCATGCTCTAAAGAACGAAAGAAGCCTCAAAGCTATGAAGACAAAACTGTGCATAGGCAAAAATCAGATGTATGCATTAAGGGACAAGGAAGGCAAGGTCACAACCAATATGGATAGAATAGTTGAGGTAGCGGAAGAGTTCTACAGAGATCTGCACAGCAGCCGAGACAGTCAGGATGATAACGTAAGAAGCAATAATAGCCCAGGGGAATCTGACATCTCACCAGTATTGACAGGAAAAGTAAAGAAAGCCCTAAAAGGAATGCAAAGAGGCAAAGCCGCTGGTGAGGATCAGGTAACATCAGACCTGTTGAAAGACGGTTGAGAGATTATGTTAGAACAACTGGCCACCCTGTATACGAGGTGTCTCTCGACAGGGAGGATACCAGATTCTTGGAAGAATGCCAACATCATCTTGATCCATAGGAAAGGGGACGTCAAGGACCTGAAAAATTACAGGCCCATCAGCTTACTGTCCGTTGTCTACAAGCTATTTACAAAAGTAATTGCTAACAGAAATAATACGACATTAGAGTTTAATCAACCAAAGGACCAGGCAGGATTTCGTACAGGCTTCTCAACAACGGACCATATTCATACTATCAATCAGGTGATAGAGAAAGGCGCGGAATACAACCAACCCCTATACATAGCCTTCATAGATTACGAGAAGGCATTTGATTCGGTGGAGACATCAGCAGTCATGCAGGCACTGCGGAATCAGGGCATCGACGAAGCCTACATAAACATAATGGAAGAAATCTACAGCGGATCCACAGCCACTATAGTCCTACATAAAGAAAGCGACAGAATCCCAATAAAGAAGGGCGTATGGCAGGGAGACACGATCTCTCCAATGCTATTCACCGCGTGTTTACAGGAGGTTTTCAGGGCCCTAGATTGGGAAGAGTTAGGGATAAGAGTTAATGGAGAGTATCTCAGTAACTTGCGATTCACTGATGACATTGCATTGATGAGTACGCGGGAGACGAATTACAGCTTATGATTACTGAACTGGATACGGAAAGTAGAAGAGTAGGTCTGAAAATTAATATGCATAAAACCAAAGTAATGTGGAACAATCTTGGCAGAGAACAGCGCTTTGCGATAGGTGGCGAGACACTGGAAGTTGTAAAGGAGTACGTCTACTTAGGACAGGTAGTAACCGCGGAGCCGAACCATGAGAGTGAAATAACTAGAAGAATAAGGACGGGATGGGGCTCATTCGGCAAGCATTATCAAATCATGAATGGTAGTCTACCACTATCCCTCAAGAGGAAGGTATGTAACAGCTGCATCTTACCAGTACTTACCTACGGAGCAGAAACCTGGAGACTTACAAGGAGGGTTCAACTTAAACTGGAGGACGACGCAGCGAGCGATGGAAAGGAAAATGATAGGTGTAACCTTAAGAGACAGGAAGAGAGCAGAAGTGGGTCAGGGAAGAAACGGGGGGTTAAGGATATCATAGTTGAAATCAAGAAGAAGAAATGGATATGGGCCGGGCACGTAGCACGTCGGTAGGATAACCGCTGGTCATTAAGGGTAACTGACTGGATTCCAAGAGATGGCAAACGCGTGAGGGGGGAGACAGAAAATTAGGTGGGTAGATGAGATTAAGAAGTTTGCAGGTATAACGTGGCAGCAGAAAGCACAGGACCGGGTTGATTGGCGAAGCATGGGAGAGGCCTTTGCCCTGCAGTGGGCGTAGACGGGCTGATGATGATGATGATGATGATGACAATTCCTGATAATATATTACGGACACCAACAAATCAGGAGCTCTTCAACAATATAGAGGAAACCGGGGAAGCGAAGCTTGCATCATGCAAAGGGTGACCAATTATTTTAGGGGTGAAGCAACTGTCCTCGGCTTTTCGGCGTGTCATGCTATCGTCATGGTCCACTGCAAACGGGTATGCGCCATAATAAGTGGGTAAACCCCACTACTCGCCACCGGTCCGTACTACGCATATTATGGGTCAAAAGTTCGTCGTTACTGCCTAAAACATTAGGTTTGGCTTTGCAGCGGTGACAGAATCTCCGAAGAAATTTACCAAGGCGCTCAAGTTTTTTATCTAAAACAGAGGCACAAACGTGAAATGTCTACGATAGAGGCCACACTCGCGCGTCCTGCTGCGGCCGCACGCGCGCAGGGTGTCATGACGTATTGCAGCAGCTACCTGCAGCCGCTAGGGCTGTAGGCATAGGCGTGCGCAGGGTTCCCCTTCAAGGGGGGGGGGGCGAAGGCTCGTCGCAGCGACCCCTTCCCCATTAAGTCAAAGTATGGGGGCAGTGTTTGCGCCCCCCTTCTTAGGTGACTAGGGGGCGGGCGGCCGCCCCCCTCTGCCCCCCCCCTCGTGCGCACGCCTATGGCTGTAGGCACAACCGAAAATTGCTGAAAATAGATACTTCTTTTTGTTTCTGTTGTGTCCCAAGCGCACCTTTGTTCCCGAGCGAGCCCCCGAACGTCTTGAGTGAAGCGGTACACCGTACCTGCGGACGTCCGGCTGTCGACTCCTTCCCTCTCCCCCCGCTCGTTACAAACGAGTCACCGCGCGTTTTCCCCGGCAGTCCGGCTGCCGCCTCCAAGTAGGAATAAACACGTTTTTAACCGTTCCTGCCTGTCTATGCTTTTGAGGCTACCGCGCCCCCGCGCGTACGTCTCTGGGCCGACGACACATCCGGACATAACAGTGGCGACGAGGAAGTGGATTTGGACCTGCGCTACGCAACGCTTTTGACAAGCTACAAGTCATGGCTACGCACGGGCTCCAAAATCGGCTACCCGAATTCAACGGCTCATCATGGTCATCGTGGTTTGGACGCCTCCAATTTTACTTCGAGGATAACAACATCACTGATGCAGCAATGAAGAGAGCCAACCTGCTAACGCTGTGCGGGGAGCAGACATACGACACAGTCTGTGCCCTGATTCAGCCACGCACTCCAGCAACCGTAGACTACGACGACATCGTAGGTGCGCTGCAGAAGCACTACGACCCAAGACCATCAGAGGTCTACAGCCGAGCCCGCTTCCAACGGCGAGACCAACTGGAAGGCGAAACAGTGAGCGAATATGTGGCGGCACTCAAAAAAGCTCGCTGCTGACTGTAATTTCGGCCCGTCGACCTTGACAACTTCAGCTACTGCGCAGGAGGGAGGATCGACGGCCACACCTGCTAACACCACTATGCTCCCCTTGGACGTTATGTTGCGGGACCGTTTTGTGTGCGGACTGCGCGATGAAGGTCTCCAACAACGCCTGTCCGCGGAGACGAGTCTGACCTTCTCCAAAGCATATGACATCGCCCAGCGAGCGGAGAGCGCCGGTCACCAGCAGAGGGATATTCGACGGAACGTCGAACCGGTACATCACACCAGTCAGCAGTCAGGCCATTCCACGTCTACGCCTAATGGAAGGAAAAAAAAACACAGCGCTGTTGGCGATGCGATGACATGCACGATCCCCAGGTATGCCGATTCAAAACAGCTACCTGCAACTTTTGCCAAAAACGGGGACACCTTGAAAAGGCATGCATCACCAAGCGCAAACAGCTCCGGCCGAAGAATTCAGTGCAACGGAGCAACAATGTCGAGGCACAAGAGGGCCAGATGCCAGATAAAACGAGCACACCACGGACGTCATCGGCACTATATGACCTAAACGCCGTTGTGAACCTCGGCACGAGACCAAAGATTACCACAGAAATCATGGTACACCAACGCCCCATCAGGTTTGAGCTGGATTCCGGAGCAGCGTGTACGCTCATCAGCGAGGACACCTTTCGCGCCACTTGGCATGAGAACGCGCCAGCTCTCCAGAAAGGCGACATGCAGCTGAGAACGTGGTCCGGACATTCCCTTCCACTACTGGGCTGTGCCAACGTAGACGTGTACTACAACGGTCAGACCCATCAGCTACCACTGCTTGTCGTCCACGGCTCTGGATCAAGCCTGTTGGGACGAAATTGGTTCACCTCTCTTGGAGTGGTCATTGGCGGAGTTCACCACACACCCAGCTATCCGTCAGTGGAGCAGCTTCAAGAGAAGTACCAAGCGGTTTTCTGCGAAGAAATACCAGGAAACAACGGACCTCCAGTCACACTGGAAATGCGGGAGGATGCGACGCCTAAATTTTTGAAAGCTAGGTCGGTACCTTTTGCCCTACGAACGTCAGTCGAGAATGAGCTTGACCGACTGCAGCAACAAGGAATCATCGAACCGACGCAACATTCAGAATGGGCTACACCACTCGTTGTCGTCCGAAAGAAGAACGGTACCCTACGCCTCTGCGGACACTACCGGAGCACTGTCAACCTGGCGACAAAAGCATCGTCCTACCCACTACCGACCCCAGAGGAGGTTTTTAGCACGCTTCGTGGTGGAAAGATCTTCAGCACCTTGGACTTGACACAAGCCTACCAGCAACTGAAGGTGAGCGAACCAACGTACGCACTGCTCACGATAAACACCATTAAGGGTCTCTACAAAGTCAAAAGGCTACCATTCGGCATAGCTGCAGCACCAGCAATCTTCCAGAAATTTATGGAGTCTACACTTAACGGGATCCCGGGAGTTTGCGTCTACTTGGACGATGTTATTGTCGGTGGCGCCTCCACTGAAGAGCACGCGGGAGCGTTTGGAGCTCATTCTTGAAAGGCTATCAAATGCTAACTTGCGCATCAGCAAGGAAAAATGTGTGTTTGCGGTGCCTGAAGTGAAGTTTCTTGGACATCAAATTGACGCGCACGGTATTCATCCTACTGAAGACAAAGTGCGAGCAATCACCGAAGCACGAGTGCCTACGAACAAGCAAGAGCTCCAGTCGTTCTTAGGGCTATTAACGTTCTACGACCGGTTCTTAGAAGATCGAGCTACAGTGGCCAACGATCTGTACCAAGCTACTCCAGAAAGAAGTCCCATGGAATTGGTCTCCACGCCACCAAAAGGCATTTGTTGCCCTTAAGGAACTACTTCGGAAGTCTACTGTTCTGCGACACTACGACGAAAGAAGACCCCTACTGCTAGCCTGCGACGCATCACCGTACGGAGGTGGGAGCAGTCCTCTCCCAAGCTGACGACCAGGGACGGGAAGCCCCGATTGCTTTCGCATCGCGCACCCTATCGCAGGCAGAGAGGAATTATTCTCAGCTAGATAAAGAGGGGACTTGCCATCGTCTACGCAGCAGACCACTTCCGCCAGTATATTACCGGAAGAAGAGTGACATTCATTACAGATCATCGGCCCTTATTGGGTATCATGGGTCCCCAGAAGCCAATGCCACAGACATTGTCGCCGCGAATGACACGATGGTGCATCAAGATGTCGGCGTACGATTACGAACTCGTACATCGCACTGGTAAGAAACACCAGAACGCTGACGCACTAAGCCGCCTGCCGCTGGACACCACAATCGACGAGCCACCCCCGCCAGGTGACATACTCATGTTCGAGGCGCTGCCGAACCCTCCGCTAACAGCTGACACGGTAGCAGCATCAACGCAGGAGTGCACTGTCTTGAAGGAAGTCTACGCAGCTATACAAGAAGGCAACGTGCAGAAGGTAAAGGGTGAACACTTCAACGCTTACCGCAAGCGAGCTACGGAGTTAAGCACTCATCGCGGCTGCATCACTTTGGGATCAAGAGTTGTGATTCCGGCAGCACTTCGCGGACAAGCCATGTCGCTTGTCCACGCAGGTCATTGAGGCATTGTTGCCATGAAGAAGTGTGCCAGAAGTTATATGTGGTGGCCTGGTATCGACCATGACATAGAATCAACAGTGCAAGATTGCCAGCCTTGTCAATGCAACCACAGAGCCCCACCAAGAGGCCCCTATTCCTGAATGGGAAAGACCAGACACGCCTTGGCACACCCTGCACATTGATTTTGCTGGACCTATCGAAGGGTGTTCATTCCTGGTGGTTGTAGACGCATACACCAAGTGGCTTGAGGTAAAGCAAATGACTACAACAACATCGGCAGCAGTTATTGACACTCTCCGGTCGTTGTTTGCAACGTTCGGCCTACCACGCAAGGTAGTCTCGGACAACGGCACTCCGTTTGTGTCCACGGAGATTCTCAAGTTTTACAGCGACAACGGCGTCTCTTCTGTGACATCAGCCCCTTACCACCCAGCGACGAACGGACAAGCCGAGCGCTACGTGGCAGAACTTAAACGCGCCCTTACTAAAGATCAGACTGGGACAATGCAACGCCGCATCGCGCGATTTCTCTTCAGGCAGCACAACACTGTTCAAAACACCACAGGGCAAACGCCAGGGAAGATTGATGTTCGGACGAGAAATGAGAACCCAGCTGACAGCAATTGTCCCGGAGCCCTCAGGGGGAAGAAAAGCTCCCACGTAGCAGGAGAATTGAAATGGGACAACGCATATACGCACGCCAGTTCAACAGAAGACCCGGCTGGGTTGAAGCGACGGCACTTAAACGCATAGGTTTGCGGTCATGGCTCGTCGACATAGGCGGAAAGGCCACTCGCCGCCACCTTAATCAGCTACGTCGTTCAGGTAATTTGCCAAGGAGGCTCCCTTTCAAGCAAGCACCCCGACGGAAGCTTCACGTCCCACTTAGCCTGGCATCTCGCACCAGATGAATCGGCGCCGCCGCCAGCCGGCACTGAACGGGAAGAAAAATGACACCCAGCAAGCGGAGGCTCCTCATGCTTACGCGCCCAGAGCGTCCCACGCGCCCACGGCGAACCCCAGATCGCTTCCAAGCGACAATCTAAGGAGGGAGGAGGTGCTGTGTCCCAAGCGCACCTTTGTTCCCGAGCGAGCCCCCGAACGTCTTGAGTGAAGCGGTACACCGTACCTGCGGACGTCCGGTTGTCGACTCCTTCCCTCTCCCCCGCTCGTTACAAACGAGTCACCGCGCCAGTTCGGCTGCCGCCTCAAGTAGGAATAAACACGTTTTTAACCGTTCCTGCCTGTCTATGCTTTTGAGGCTACCGCGCCCCGCGCGTACGTCTCTGGGCCGACGACACATCCGGACACATAACAGTTTCAAATGTCTTCGCTGTATTTTTCATA
>JALIZH010025540.1:0-23354 GCA_030522465.1 Rhipicephalus appendiculatus
CTAGCTTCCGTCTTTCCCTGAAATTTTACTTTATTTCGATTCTTATAGATGCTGGGGCGTAAGACAGAAATAGATGAAGACAGCCGTGACAAATGCGATATTCGCGGACATGCCGTGAGCGCCAGGGGGGTAGCAGCAGAGAAAAAAAAGGGAGTGAGTAGTCCCGAATGAGGATATGAGGCATATGAGAATGACACTATCATCATCCTCATCATAATCATCATCAGAAGCCAGAAGCCAGGAGTAAGCAACGGTGGTCACGGATGCCGCTGGAACACTCCGTTCGAGAAACTACCCCCCGATAGGGCTACCTGAATCGCTGGGCAGCCTCCTGACTGGTCACACTCCTGCGGATGTCATTGACCAGAGCTTCCAGGTCCAGCATTTCCGTGCATGAGCATGAACTTGTACCATGAGGGCGTTTCATGTGCAATTTTAGCATAGTCCGTACTTAACGTGAAGCACGACAGCCCTACTCCTTGTTGAACACATATTGTAGGGTTGCGCGAAAGAACACGGACGAAGGAGAGTGGACAGGACGGGCGCACTCCCCTTCGTCCGTGTTCTTTCACGCAACCCTACAATATGTGTTCATCTGTGCACCAACTGGCCCAAATGAGAGCTTTACTACTCCTTGTTCATTGTGTGAAAATTTTGTTTGGCTACTGAACGATATGTGTGTTTGCCTTGCTTACTATGTGCGGCTCCTTTCTTCTGCACATCGCTCGTGAAAAAAACGTGACGGTCCATATAACTGTGCCCTACAGATGGGCATGCCATTTAAACGTCAATGAGTTGTCCGTTCCTACCCCCACACCTGCAGTACTTTTCATCGTTCTAGCAATTTTCGAATTTGCAGTGGAAGCTATAAAACGTGGACAGTGTGCTCAACCTGCTTGGACTATCTTTGTTGTTTCTGTTTCATCAGTAGCGCCAACGCGTCTGCTGCACACAAGCTTGTTATTAAAAACGGTTGCATTTTCCTTCGCTGTGTAGCTCTTGATTTGCAAAAAATATATGTATATCATTGCAACACGTGTATACTGTTTCAGAAAATTCAAAGTTCTTCCACTAGTGTGAGCATGGAAATAAGCGACTCCAGCGGCTGCTGCTCCACGTTGTGCGGCAGTGACTGCACGTCGTTTTGGCGCCCATTCGCACTTCTGTGGGCATCGGCGCCCGCTCTTATTCCTCAGAGCGAACGACGCGCGTCCGTCCCATAGCGAGACCAAAGGGCAACTGCTTATAACAGCGCTAGCGCGTTCTCTATGCACCGAGACAAAGGGGCCCAACGACTAGCGGAATGCGCCGCCACCGAGTATCGCGACACTTGTGAAGGAGGTGTCTTTGCTTTTGAGGGGTGCTGAAGATTGTCCTACGCGCAGTTTTGTCCGCGGACGAGATTCACCAAAACCTATAAGCCATATGCTGTAAAAGAGCTTGCGTGTGAAAGGGTTATGACTGTATAGAAGGGTTTGCATGGTCCAGTGACGGTTCATAGGCTGACAGCTACATCAATTTATAGCCAAAGTGGCGACTTCAGTGCAAGGTGACGCAGGCTAACTCCGATTCCAAGCTACGCTTTTCTGTGTGCACTCCTCAGATACGTAGTTGTGGTCGCTGCGAATGAACCTTAGTTATTGTTTAATATTCTCCATTCTCTGTTTAATATTCTCCATTTAGATATTCTCCATTCTCCATATATAAAAGGAAGCTTGCACTAAGCGCGCAAGGATTCAACACGCGAAACTGGGTGATTCTGTAGTCTGATGTGGTTGCTTCTAGGTTGTTGCTAGGCTTTAGCTAGGTGGTTCTAGGCTGCTTCTAGGTTGTTGCGAAGGCTTTAGCTTGGTGATGCAAGGTTGTTTCAAGGCCGACTCTAAGCGCAGAGTGGTTCGAGTTAAATTACAGACAGTCACAGACACGACACGGATGTCCAAACTCCAGAGACAGAAACTCGCGCTGAAACCGAGCGTTCGAAATTTTCATTAGATCGACAGGCCCGTCGCCGTTGGCGTGGGGCTTCCATCGCTTCGGGGTCTTCTCGCAGCGCCGTTGCCTTTCCCGTTCCCTCGTCTCGCCACCATCGCTTCACAGCCCTTTCTTCTGGGTTAACTTTTGCCTTCTTCATATTTAGTGGACCAGTGGTGAGTAGTGGGTATTCGCCCAATTTTTGTGGCACATACCAGCGAGGGAGAGAGAGTACAACTTTATTAAAGCCCAGTGCAGACGCTCAGGTCACCCTTCACCACCCGGCTGCTCCCACGGGGGGACTCGCAGGTCTAGCCTAATGGCCCTGATGATAGCCATTTCTTGGGCTAACTGTTGTCTTCTTCACTTTTAGGAGACCAGAGGTAAGTAGTGGGATATATCCAATTTCTGTGACCCACATACCCGTTTATGATGATACTTTCTTGTGGTCATCCGTTTAACCTCGAGCCTTAACAGCTTCGCTGTTAAAAAATATTATAATAGGCTAAGAGGAAGATAATTCTAGCTTAGAGGCAGGAAAGATAGCTTTTCATCTTAGGAGGACTCACTTTGTCGTCAGAATTTCGTCTCATCTTGTCATTCGATCTCCATGCATGGTGGTCCTGTTTTCCTCAAAACAACCACTCTCAAATGAGGCCAGCTGTATCCTTTGCCTTTCACTAGTGCTTGGATGTCGACAGCCGGCACTACAACAGCACACACCCATTGGACCCACCGTTGGAACGAAGAAACCCGAAACTGGTGCAGCCGACGAAGCCGGCAACAAGTAACTTCGTCGGAGGCAATATGGTGTGTGCTCAAAAAGAAAACAGCGAAAACAGGAAGAGGGTGCCGCGGTCAGATTTCAATCAAAAGGAGGACAGCGGTTAGCTAGCACGCTCCGCGCTGTGGAAAACGAGGCCCATCGACTCGACAACATTCATCCGCAAAAGAAAAAGGGGAGGGTTTAGCCCACGTTCTCTTTCAGATCAAAGAGCTCGGGTGCTAGGAGGAAAGCAGGGGACACCCGCGAGCGAAGACGTTGGGAACGTCGGGTGGGGTGAACCAGCGCAGCCTGTTGGCCGCTAACGGAACCAACAATGGCGCACGGCGGGCCACGCATGCGCCCGGCGCGTCAGGCGCTTCGTCAAATCTCGTCGGGTTTCGCTTCCGCTCGGAGTGGTGATCCGGGCCAGCGTCTGAGCGAGGCGGGAGAGTGCGACTACGGGAATAGCGAAAGAAAAAGGAGGGAGAGGAGGCGCGGTGGGGGGAGTGCGGAGAAGGCGCTCACGCGTGGTGCGCTGCTCGTGGGAAGCGAAGAGGGGAATAGGGAGGGCGGCGCAAACTCGGCTGGTAAGTGAGCACCGCGGCCGCGGAAATAAAAACGGGAGAGGCGGTCGGTCGTTCTTGCGAGGCAGGGCACAACGTTAAGAGCGTCCTGAAATCGCAGCCGTGATTGACGCGGCACGCGCGACTCCGGCGGCGGTGACGTGGTGGCGCCTGCGCGGTGTCGTGTGACGCGAGACGGCACGTGGCACTGCGGCTTGATCGCGCAGGTTCTCGCGGGTAGACTGCGCGGTAACGGGACCCCGGTTCGATTGGAGAAGCTCGAGACCTGCCCTGCCCGCGGGTCCGGATATTGGTGCGTGCGGCCGCTTGACTGCCGCAGCGCAAACGTCCCCGTCACCGGCCCTGTTGGCGTTTGTGTTGGCATATATTTTTCTCCTCTGCCTCGAACTTGTGCGCGAAGTCGTGCATGCCGTATTGAGAGAGGCAACGGAGTCTGTCGATGGAGCGCACCAAGTGGTCTCGTCAACGTGTTTGCACTAGAAAGACAGGGCTGGAAAAGAGTGAGTTGGATAGATGCCAGAAGATGTGTTAAGCGGTTGTCTCGAGAGCAAGAGAGAGAGAGAGAGAACTAGAGAAAGAAAGCTGAGTTTTTGGTAGGGAAAGAGTGCACGGATTGCAAAGCAAGAAGCCTGCGTTCGATGTTTCTTGCTCTCCGTGGTCTCTTTTGGAACCACATCAAACACGATGCAGACGTCAGGAGTGCAGCGCGTTATATAGTTTTGTCGCCGTGCGCAGTTATGTATGCGTCATAATGAAAGATCCTACACGGCGTACGCTTTTAAGAAGTAAACGAGGCATATCATTGCTAGAGCAAGTGCTTCTTCAGCGGTGACGACGCACTAAAACTCGTTTTATAGAATCACACGCGATATTTATAACGAGCCTTCCCGTATTCATGAAGAACACTGAGGAAAATAGAGAACGTCGGGAAGCGTGCGCCAGTGCCCGTTTTGGCCTTGTTCTTTAAACTCGCGGCCAATAAGCTATCATGAAACAACTAGCCCAGCAGCATCTTAAGCACGTATGACATCGTACCACCACCAATATTTGAATGAAAAGGAAGTGTTCTGGTTGGCATCACATAAGTATCGCTATTTTGTCCCTTTCTGTGGTTAACCCGTGTCATTAGGCGGGGGTAGATTAGCTACAATAACCACAGAATTTTTTTAAAAATTCTCTGGCTTTCGGTCAAAGCCCAACTGATACCAAGAGATTTGGTATAAGTTGGCAAACCACCATACCGCGGACAAGCGTCGTGGTTCAACGATGGATATATTTTACTTAGCTTCCATAAACTCTGAAAGGCTACCGCATGTACCGTGCTGGTCAAAAGTTCCCAGGCCACTATCCCGTGTATTCCTATGGAAACGTGGCCTGGGAACTTTTGACCCCCCCCTATACCTTGCGGAGGTCCGTAGCGTCTTACCCTTCAAGGGAGTTATCGGGGACGCTATATTTTTGTGTTGCACTCCGCTGGTGAGCGAGAATGTCTTTTGGGGCCATAAGTGGGGTTCGATAGTGGGAGGCTCACACTCCGATCGGTTCGTCAGATCTCGAACTAGAGCGTCTGCTCTGTCATTCCCTTCTAGGCCGGTACGTGCCGGGCACCAGATTAGCCGGTGTTCGTTAACTTCTGTCCCATAAATTCAATGATGTTGGCGGGTAAGCGTCTGTTCACGTGAAGTGGGCACTCTTTTTGGGAGTCTGAGACTAAAGCTTTCTGCCTCTCACGTGGTTCTGCAATTCCTCCGGCAGAGGTCCACTTTTCACCAAGCGAAGACGTCACGCGATGAAGTAATCATGTGCCGTCACGATGGAGACATAATGGCTTCACGTGTTTAAGAAATCTGTGACTTCATGATGGCGTCATCACATGGTGATGATTTTTCACTGTGAACCATATGAGAGCTGTGAACCATATGCTACTGCCCATGTTTAGAAAATTTTATTATATCACAGAAGGTGATGTGTTCTGAACAAAACGTGAACGATTTAGCGTACCGCACGCACTTTACCATGGGAGTGCAGTATGCCCTCCCACTATGACGAATCCAATGTGTTTCGAACAAATGTTCGACGATTTAGAGTAGGACGTTCTCGACTATGGGAGAGCGGTAAGCTGCCTCGACGAAAATAACAAGTACGTATTTTAAAGACGATAGTCTTTCTTGGGATACTTGAACGCAAAAATTTTGGTCTGGCTGTCTGTCCGACGTCTTAACCACTTTCTGAACGCCCAGCCATCTTGAACTGGTGTTTGCGTTCATACGTTTTTTGGTTGAAAACTAAAGGGAACCATGTGTAGATGTGAAGCAGCGGGCGCTAACGCTTACACTGGCGGCGGCGTTGACGCTGGCGCTCATCGCAGCGTTGCGCAGGAGAGAAAACTGGGGAGGCGCAAAGCAGGCAGTGATGGAGCAGTGTTTCCTACTGGAACATGCCAATCGCTGGTAATGGGCAATGAGAGACAGAAGACTCCGACTGGACACAGAGACCCGCAGTCCGCTTATGGTTAACGCGCACGTTGCGAATTTTTATTCCTCAACAACGCACAGGAGAAATCTCCCACCGGCATCACCTTGCAGGTCAAGATCCACTGCCATATATACGGGGTGGCCAGTGAACGGTTGTGCAGCGCGAGAAGTTGGTTTTTAAAGACGATAGTCTTTCTTGGGATACTTAAACGCGTAAATTTTGGTCTGTATGTCCGTCTGTCTGTCTGTCTGTCGGTAACCCGATTCAGCTTCTCGGCCAAAGTTTAACTTCTTTCTGAACGCCCAGCCATCTTGAACTGGTGTTCGCGTTCATATTTGTGAACATATTCGACCAAAAAGCAAATACTACGCATTCCTGAGGCACAACATTAATATGTAAGTGTCAGGACGTGTGTTCTTTGTTAGAAAATACATAGGTACGCAATTCTAAAGACCGTAGTGTTTTTTAGGCTGTCTCAGGCAAGGCAAAACATAGTAGTACGGCCGGCTCAAGACTATCGTCTTTCGACGACATTTGCAGGGAAGCACGCAGATACGCGGCCAATTTTTAAGGCGAAAGCCTTTAATGTCTCATGCTCACGTCCGTCCGGTGTCCGTCCGGCGTCCGGTGTCCGTCCGTCCGGATGTCCGTCTATCCGTCCGGATGTCCGTCTGTCTGTCCGTCCGGATCGTCCGTCCGTCCGGGTGTCCGTCCGGGTGTCCGTCCGGATGTCCGTCTGTCCGTTCGTCCGTCCGTCCGTCCGGATGTCCGTCTGCCCGTCCGTCCGGATGTCCGGATGTCCTTCCGCCCGGATGTCCGTCTGTCCATCCGTCCGTCCGTCCGTCCGATGTCCGTCCGGTGTCCGTCCGTCTGTCCGTCAGTGGAATGGCCACACGCTTTCGCCGAACACACTTTGGAATGTACAAAGTGTCCTTCAATTTTTTCAACCAAGAAACTCGCCTAGCAGACGCTGCCCTGCGTCGGCGTAGCGAGGCGAGAGAGGGGGGGGGAGCGTAGGAGAGGAGAGAGAGGGGGACGTGCATGCGCAGTGGGAGTGTGGGCGCCGCGGGCAGGGATGCCTAGAGGAGAGAGGGGGGAGCGTAGGAGAGGAGAGAGGGGGGGAGCGTAGGAGGGGAGAGAGGAGGGTAGAGAGGAGGGGAGGCGCATGCGCAGTGAGGGTGTGGTTGCCGAGGCGAGGGATGCCTAGAGGAGAGGGGGGAGAGGAGGTTTTTTTATTTTTATTTTTTGAAAGGGTTTGCGCATGCGCAGTAAGGGAGGCCACGCGGCACACCACCACCACTACCACCGGATTAAGCTTCGCCATAAGATGCTTCACATCTAAAAACCGGCTGCTCGCGCTGCACAACCGTTCACTTGCCACCCCGTATATATGGCAGTGGATCTTGACCTGCAAGGTGGTGCCGGTGGGAGATTTCTCCTGTGCGTTGTTGAACAATAAAAATTCGCAGCGTGCGCGTTAACTAAAAACGGACTGCGGGTCTCTGTGTCCAGTCGGAGTCTTCTGTCTCTCATTGCCCATTAGCAGCGACTGGCATGTTCCAGTAGGAAACACCGCTCCATCACTGCGTGCTTTGCGCCTCCCCAGTTTTCTCTCCTGCGCAACGCTGCGATGAGCGTCAACGTCAACGCTGCCGCCAGTGTAAGCGTTAGCGCCCACTGCTTCGCATCTACACATGGTTCCCTTTAGCGGGAGATGGTGTCATTTTTTTTCAATGGCATCCATATCTCGCGCAGCGCCTCCTCTATTTTATCAATGCCAGCTAGATGCAGCCAATTCAACGTAGAGTAGGCGCTGTCTGAGGCAAGGCAAAACATAGTAGTACGGCCGGCACAAGACTATCGTCTTTCGACGACATTTGCGGCGAAGCACGCAGATACGCGGCCAATTTTTTCATGCTGGGATTTATGCGTTCCTGAAAAAAGCTCCACCGACTGCCTAAAAGCGCAAACGACGTTGTGCTCTAGGTTACCCATTTATTCTTCCATAAAACCTTGCTCGTTTCCCAAGTTTCTCTTGAGATTCCTGAAAGCCTATATCCTATTTGACATTAGAAAGTAAGAGCGGACGGGAGGCACTAGTACTGCATCACGACTATAGGCACCGGGCGGCCGTCGTACGGCGCCAGCGGCGCCCCTCCCGAAAAGCGCCCCTAGCGGCGGCAGCGAAAGCACTGGCATGTGAAGCAGACGACGCGGAGAAGGCTCTGCTACTTTCGGCAACGTATTCAAGTAGTAGCGGCGGCGTTTCTTTTTAGACAATCGCAAGCTGTAAGCTGTTTCGTTTGTCGCCCAAGGCAAGGAGAAGCGGCAGCGACAGTGTTTCGTGAACAAAGCACGAAGCGTTCGACTGTCGGACATGTGTTCAGATAACGGGGCCACTCGTCGGGCTCCAGGGAGACTCCCCCCGCAGTCGTTTGCGGTCGTGGCAGCATTCAATGGTCGCCAAGTCATCAAGAAGGATGACACATGTTCTTTTCATGTCTTCACACCCAGGAGCACCGTCGGAACGTCAATCGACTAGGCTTCTTTGCGTGGTGCTGTGCTTTTATGCGTTTGCTTTCGTTTGGAGGCGGACCAGAGGCACGATGCCTCCTCCCTTTCGGGACTGCAAATGAGACCGGCCCGATTGGCGAAAGTGTTGTAAAATAAACATCTTTGTATTTTAACTGCCAAACTCGCTGCTCCTCACTGTTGGGCTCCTGGTGGGAAGGTGAGTACTGACAGCGCACGTGCACTAATGGCGATGCCAGTTACATTGCGTTGCGGCTTTCAAGGCTTGACCAGCCGGCGTGCGCGTTTTCATGTGTTTGCTCTAGAGAAGGGTCACCGCTTGCACGAAGCTGGCCACGTGCTTGACATCAAGGAATATAAAAGCGACAACGACTGCAAATTTCTTTGCAAGTGCACCCCGCATACGAAGTTCAATGCGATAAGCTACGATGTGGAGCTAGATCTAGGGATCCCCATTCCTATTTCTATTTTAAACGCAAAGCATTTCTTATCTCTATCTATAAATGCCTCTATTTCTCTATCTAGCCGCCTATATCTGGGCGCTCTCGTGGTCGCCTCCTTAAGTTGACATTAACCAAAATTGGCATAGGTGGGTACGAAAATAAGACGAACATGGCTGTCTGGTTGTGATATGGTGGTATGAGTAGCGCGAAAATCTTTGCAGTCACGTGCGGCACATACCGGGCGTATACCACGGGCCGCGGGATGCTGGTATGAGGCACAGGTGATTCACAGTGGATCGACCCAGGAACGGCGAGAACAGACATTGATAATTTAAGCGGGTGCATGTCCAAAAAAATCCGGCATCAGCCACGTGAACCCGACGTATGCAAAGAATAGAAATCCGGATCCCAGCAGGAGTCGAAACCAGGTACTCTGAGCGGATATCAAATATTCTACCACAGAGCCAAGCCATGACTTGAAATTACTTTTGAAAAGATCCTATGCGCAAGAAAAATGTCGGTGCAATCAACGTCAATTGTGGTTGCAGTGCTGGCTATCTAATTTCAGGACAAGGTAATAAACATTACTCATGTACTCATATGAAACAGACGTTACGTCGGCTTAACGCCAATCTTGGTTTTATTAAGACTTCTTGTTGGGCGAGTTGGTTAACATCAAAGGGGTACATAGTAGCGCAAACTTAGAAAATAGACACGAGAAAAGAAGTAGGAGGGAGCAGAAAGGTCGGACGCTCCCTCGTACTTGTTTTCTCGTGTCTTTATTTTCTAAGTTTGTGCTACTATGTACCCCTTTGATTTCAATGGTGGCTCCGCTTTTATAACCGTCAGATAAACATTACATATGTGCTCCTATAAATCTGCAAGCTACATTCAAGCGTTGCTCGACCCGGAACAATACTCTGATCAACGCTACGCGTATGATATACACAGCATCGGCACGAAATGTGAATCGCAACGTAGCGTGCGCTTCGTTTCAATAACACTGACGTCTGTTCTCTAACATGAGCGCTAACATTACGTCAGACCACAAGTTAGCCTTTAAACGTCAGTGTAGTCGGCATGCTTATTAAGCACACTATGTGCACACAACTCCATCTACAAAAACACGTCGATCCACCTCGTTACGCGTGACTTAAAGCTAAAAAAAAAAAAAAAATGCAGCATAGACTCGCTGATTCGGATAAAATCGGTTCCCACAATACGTGGGATCTGCCGAATTTTTCCTAATACTTTGTTATTCTGTCTATACGTTAACATTGTCCCCTAACATTAAAAAAAATAGAGCGTACGTCTCCCATTCCCTTCTCGTCTTTACTGGATGCTTCGCCGATTGCACTTGTTCCTCAGTTGTAGTTTTGCACGCCCCCCGTTCCTGTTATGTTTTCCATTTATTTTCGATCCTTCGCCGACCCTTAAGATATCGTAATGTTCAGTATTCGCGTACACGTAGATTTCGGCAGCGCACGAACAAGCGACGAGAGCACAATGAAGAGAAACGAACGTCCAGCCCCGCGCCCCCGCAGCAAGCGCCTGCGCCCTTTTCGGCACTCCCATTCCATTAGTTCCCCGTCGCCACCGAAAGAGGTGGCACCAGTCCCCGCGCCCGGTGCCTATAGCACGCGGCTGTTTTCCTAATTTCGAAGGAAATCAAGAGACTAGACAAAGCAAGGAAGTGAGGGGCGTTTACCTGCAGAAGTAAACACCGAACGCATACATATCACTAAAGCACTCGGACTGCCGTTAGCAAACAACGTTCACTGTAGATCAGCCTCATCAAACGCGAAAACTGACTGTTGGCGGCGTCGGCGTCAACACGAATAATGCAAAAAAGAAAAAACATCGTGACGTGATGGTGTCACAATATGGCGTCATAAGAACGTCACAAGGCGCTAAAATTTGTGAGGTCACATTACAGTTATCATGACGTGCCACGATGACGTTATTTACTACTTGAGATCGTCGCTTGGTAAAAGGTGGGCGGATCACGGAGGCATTGGAAAAATCAGGTGAAGTGAGGAAAGCTTGCAGCGCCTCCCATCTCGGAGGCAGTGCGAAACCGCGTTAAGTGCAGAAAGCTTTCGGTGAGGAGAGTGAGAGGATGAATATATCGACTGAGAAGAAAAGAAAAAGGCTTGCGCCTTCGAGTTGCCTTAGGCGAATGTATAAATGATCCTTGGAGGGTCTTTCTTTTATTTTTTTATTTTTTTTTTCAGGCTAAGCTTCTTGTCAGTTACAGATTTTGAAGCTGGTGGTGGTGGCCACATTGTACGCGAAAAATTTGGCGTCTGCGAATGTAAAGAAATGCGGGTTTTCAGAAACGCGGCCCTCGAAGATGCGCCGGTGACGTGCCTCTTCGTATGCGCCGTTTTCCTTTTGTAAATCTCAAAGGTGAGATGGTTTTTTCGCATAAAGAATTTCAATTCTCCCATTTGACATACCCTCATGACTTCACTAATTAAAAGGTTAGTTAATTTATTTTTCTTAATTACTGTCCCAAATCACGTGTTCAACCATCTTAAGATGCAAGTTGCTACAGAAAAGGGAATTGTGAAAACAGTGAGCAAATATCGTATTTTGGCGATTTTTGGAGGATATTGGACACATTTCTTGAAACACCCTGTATATACATACATATACATATACGTAGTATGACGGCGACGGCGACGGCAAAAAAAAACAGCCGAGAGTGTCCATATAATTGCTATCGCAATAAAATGGCAGCGTTTTCTGCAGCCCATAACGAGTCAGAGGTCAGTGCTACAGGAAAAGCGGCAGGAGAATGAAACAGAACGGGAATAAACTTGAAGCAGTTTGCGGAGGGGGCGTCGGCATGTCCGCGACTTCTGTAGACAAAGCCATGACAAGCAAAATTCTAGTTTTATTTTTTTGGTGTGGGCGGCGGTATAGGTTTTACCATATTGTAGAGTGGATGTGCAAGGCTATCTTTTTAGCTCTCTTTGCGGTGTTGTGGGGGAAATGGGGGGTGGCGGTAACGGGGTGATGGATGTAAGCCAGTGTGTGAATGATGAATGCCTCGTAGATGGCCTTTCACAAAGGCTGCCTCGGTTCAACTGACACCCTCTCCAACTGCGCGCGCTCTTCGTCGTTCGTAAGCCTCCAGTCGCAAACGAAAAGAAATCTGCTGAGGGAGTCAATGCTACCACCGCCTTAAGATCCCAACAAGCAGGACATCGTGGAGTTGCAATCGAGGACATTTTTTGAGCTGCCTCAAGAAACAGTGCAAGTCACCGCTCATGATTGCGTCATTAGTTGCGTAAACGCGACGTCAGGAGATCAGGATAATATCACAATGAAGCATTAGTTGGTTATAAAGCCCGTACTCACTCGACAATGGCGTTCATGTGTATGGCAAAATAGTGGCAAGCAAGATTACACGTGGACGTGCTTTACCAACCTGCGTATGTGGCGCAAGCTAGTGTGGCCTTAAACATCCCCATGCTTCTCACATTTCTCTGCCGGTAAAGGTGACGACGGGGCTTCGGATGGGCCCTCCAAAACCGGAGTTCGCGTCACGTTACTTTTGTTAGAGATACCAATTGACCGAGCTGTTTCTTTCATTCATCATCATTTTAATGTGCCCTCAAGACCGAGGTGTTACAAAGGGGAGGGGGTACATACATAAGTAAAAAACAAAGCAACAAAAGTGGCTCGTTAATACAGCAAAATAGATTGGTTCATTGAACTGTTGAGAGGAAACTAGCAAGAACGCATTGGAAACATCGCTCAATGTAACTGGCGTCATCGTGTCCTCAGCCAAGCCGACCTCAAGTACCAGGCTGAAGTTTCTAGTGCGTAGAAATTATGCCCACCAATGGGGAATGGGGCATATGGCGAGAGATCATGCAGCGTGACTGGAAGAGGCACAAGTAACAGAGATGTCATCCGGGTGGGGTGTGAGGTGTGAAATGGAATAGTGAGCTGCCAGAAGCTCTTCATGACTCATTAATTGTCACGAGGCGGTCACTTCTTTTTCAGTCGCTGTCATCTCTGCTATATAGTCTGTGACAGGCCAGTTTCCCATTTAGCGCAGTCTCCAGGCCCCGCTCAATTAAAATTGCTTTTCACAGTGTTCAGTAGGTGTAAACAAGCACCGTAAACACATCAATACCTTTACGATGCCTTTTGGAGAAAGTGTTGGCCAAGTCCGACCACGAGGAGTATCTGGCTGATCACGACGGCCCAGGACGCGGCCTGTGAGTAAGACATTCTCTAATATAGCTGCATCGGCGAGGCAGCTGTATTAGAATCAGCTGCCTCTCCGAAGCTTCGTTGTCAAAAACAAAGTCGCTTATTCATTCTCTTTCAAATTGCCGCTCATTCGATTGTACGCGATAGTCACGTTGTAGATGTGTTCTTGGAGGGAAAGGTCCCAAGGAACTCGCATAACCACTCCTGTACTCCTAGAGCCAATGCGACATTCATGATTTCATTGAAGCCATAGCGCTAAACAGACAGGGACCACAGAAAGAGGACGAGATGTGTGGTCCCTGTCTGTTTAGCGCTATGGCCTCAATGAACGTTACAAACCAACTAGCCCAAAAGTCTGTTCTCTGTTCTCTTTGACATTCATGAATATGAGCGAGGAGACTGGGCTACAACGCGCAGTGACGGTTTTAGCACCCGTTCTTCTGCTGACATCCGTAATGCCGTCTAATTGTTCTTATTCACTCCTTTCCCTTGAGTTCGTGTAAAAGCCGGGCGCTATATTACAGTTAACCTTCACAATTTTTTTCTCCTCTTATCTCTGTCTCTCTTTATGGGTACTTACAAAAAGTAATCGTTTGCTTCAATTCATGCTTCGTTCGTTAATTCAGAGTTATACATCGACGGTACCGAAGAGATATTTCGACAGATACAAGCATTCAGTGTGAAGGTCATCGTAATTTCGAAAGTATTTGTGGAAGGAATTGGGATGCCCCGATGCCAGCGATGTCCACGGACTGATGAGACATTAAGGTGCACTAGTATGAGCAGCCGCAAAACGACGCCACTCTGCTGCGCAAAATAACGGTAAGTATATAGTACAAGGGCGGTCAAAAGTTCCCAGGCAGCGCTGCCATAAAGAGAGAGAGAGAGAAAGGCAAAGGAAAGGCAGGGAGGTTAACCAGGTTGCACCCGGTTGGCTACCCTACACGGGGGAAGGGAGACAGGGGAGGAAAAGAACAGAGAAGGGAAGAAGAAAAGAGAGGACGAGTAATAAATGACATGAGTTAGTATGGTATGGTATGAATAACTTTATTGGCATTAGTTAGTGGCCTGAAAAGTTCTGACCACCCCTGCACGTGGTGCAGAAAAATGCAAACCGTGCCTACTACGTTAGATTAAAAAACAAGATAAAGTGGAAAACGCAATAACCTACAAAATAAGAGTTCTAAACAATAGAAGCGGAAACAAAAATGCTCCAGCGTGAGCTTTGCAGACATACTGGGACCCAATAAAGTTTCACGGAAAAATGAAAGCAAAGAGTATATCTGGAATGTTAAACGAGATTGCCCTCTTACGCCTAGTTCAGGGAACAGTAATCCTACTGATCCTGGTGGCTAGATATGTAAGAGAGAAAATTAACAGCGAGATAACGCTTATTCTTTCGGCTGAACTGCAGGAGACCTCTGCCCCGTGTCTCCATATCTCTTTAGAATAGAAAATAGAGGCAGTATCTTTATCAAATCATTGCAAGACGAAGTAAACGAAAAGCGTTCTTCTATAAGTCTCTCTCACTGTCTCGCTCTCTCTCTATCAGACAAATGGCGTGTATTGAAGAAATTCACGCCCAGTATTCAGTTCTACCATTTCGTTTGTTCTGTGCTTCCTTCTGTTCACTTTCATTCCGCATTTCACTCTATACGCTCGTTCAATTTAGCCCCGCAAATCTGCTGCACGAGTCTCGCGCAACTCTTCAAGACGCACCTCTCGCAAGAACCGCGAGAAAAGAATTGAAATAATCATTTTCTTCGAGTAATTTTCCTTTTCTTCTGACGTCCTCCCCCGTGTCTGCATACTCCCTAAGCCTACAGTTCCCATTTCTTTCCCTGTATGCAACACTTTCGGAATCCGAAGCCATCTCTGTTCCCGCTTTTCTTTTTTTAAATTTTTGTCGTGTAGTATCCACCACTGTCTTCGCGTACGTGTGCGCTTAAGTAATAAGGTATACAAAAAAGAGTGCTAAATATAAAGTATACCGAGAGTAACAAAAGCATTCGCAGCCTATAGAATGTGAAGGCTACTGAAAACAGTTTTCTACGCCCACTCATGGCGCACATGTGACCCTTTCACTGATGTAGTCTTTGCCGTTCCCTTTTAGATATTTTATTATTTGAACACCTCCCACAGACAATTCACCCTGGAGGCTTCGCAAGTTCCTATGCCCTTTAAAACCCCTTTTCTAAATATAATCTGAAGAGCCCGTCCTTTTCTTTAACTTTTGTTTGCATTGGATTTATAACCGATATCTGCCATTTTATTCGCTGCTTTATTTTACGCTCCCCTCTAGGAGTTCATCCCTGTTCTCAAGTTTTTGCGTGCGCCCTCTCTTCTCGCGGACTAATCATATTCGAACTCCATTATTTTCGCGCCAGCGCCAGTTCCACCCCGACGGTGTTCCCTCATGCTGGGAACCGCGTCGCTTACACGAGGGCATAGCTCGAGGCCCGGGTCTCAGCTCCGGCGTCGGTTGTTTTCGAAGCGGCGCTCAAGCTCCTCTCGCGCAAGATGTGAAAGAGAATAAAGCGAATATTATGGGGAAAAAAAAGGTGGGGGAGGGGTGCGGAACACGTGGAAGACGCTGTAAAAGAAAAAAAAAGGAAAAAAAAACGATTCGAAGAAAAAGGAAGAAGAGTGGGAGCGGGCGGCTCACATGGAAGGCGTGTTTTGCGAGCCTCGAGGGCGTAACACTTTCGCGTAATCTAGATATCAGGTTCTTGGCTTTCATAAGCGGCATGACCGATTCTTCGGCCGGCATACATTCACATAATCTAAACACGCACGCCGTCGATGAGAAAATAAATAAATGGTAGAAGCTTCATCCGGCGATCTCGTCCTCTTCAAACGGCCATGACACGGTCAGCCAACCACCTGCAGTTTTCAGCAACAAATATGAGTACAAGTAGTGTATATTGTGCCTGCACATATATGAAAAATGTACCGTACAAGGAATTTAGGGGTACAAAAGAAGCCGCAGAACTCGCCGGCTATAAGCCCCTGCCCATCGCCGGTAACCGCCATTTTGCCTCGGCGTGTGTGACTGCTTCGAATGGAGCCGTCGGCATCTACCAAAAATTTCGGCCACTGCAAGACATTCGACTTCAATGTCGAGCTGAAGAAAGATAGAATGGCTCGATGTACGCTCAGTTCACCGAGGAACAAAACCATTTGCCATAATGCAGACGCTCGCAGAGCAATCAGCAAGCGCACGCGACGGCTCGAGAGTGCACCAGTGTTGCCCGACTCTCAGGCCATCCACGTCTTGGTAGGAAATATTCAATTATAAATTAAGTGCTCGACCAAATGCGCTAAAATTTCGCACGCTTGTTTTAGAACGCGCAAGGATTGACTCACGTGACACTGATTATGACCGAAAATTGGGTGTCGTGGCCCCTTTTAAAGCCGTCCTTCACAAAGTAATTATCTTCTATAGATTCATTTAGATAACGCGAATTCTACAGAAGATTTTGTAGAATAGGCACCACAGTAGCATAAAGCTACGTTTCTAATTGGGAACCGTAGCTTCGTGTTTCTGCGGTGTGCAGTGCCCAGGGCCGTACCCAGGAATTTATTTCGGGGGGTGTTTATGTGTAGAACGGCTAACTTCGGCAACTGGTGGTCGATAAGAAGGCGTGTAAATACTTTAGTATAACGGAAAAGTTAAAGCGTGAAAAAATTTCGGGGGGTGTCAGAACCCCCCTCAACCCCCCCTTAGTTACGGCTCTGGCAGTGCCACAAAAGCGTTGATGTGCTTCTTGATAGATCAGCTTCTATGACCCAATGAAACAAATTGGCAATGATGCCAAGGAAGGCATAGCAGACAGTACTTGTCATCTTAAACTATAACACAGTAATTATGGCATAAATGTCACGGAATTAAAGTGCATGAAAAAAACAACATAGCCGTCGGTAGGGACCGAACCTACAACCTTCGTATAACGCATACGATGGTTACGTTGAACGGAGGAACGAGCCCTTGATCAATGTCCCTTCTTTCGTTTAGCCGCTTGTCGGTTATATGAGCGCATATGACCGCTATTAATGTTTCTGCGAGTGTGACTGTTTAGTGGGTAAACTTCACACGCCCTTCTTACCTTAAAGTTCCTTTGCTCCTTTCTCCAGTTCAGGGCAGTCAACCAGGCTGACCTGCCCTTCCTTTACGCCTCTCTCTCTCTCTCTGCCCTTATTTCTGCCATATCCCTCTGAACTTTTTTGGTTTTCGTGGCTTTTTGCAAGTTGGGCATGCTTCCTACGTGGCAGCGACTGCGCAGTTCGCTTGAGTTCACTACTTTTTATGTTTCCTTTTTATATTTCCTTTTTATGTTTCATGTAATAATCCTTTCAGGTGCGAGTAAGCGCTCGCTGTGTCTGCTTCTTGTCTGTGTTTTTGGAGCTGCTTTCATTTCATTTCATTTCATTTTATTACCTTAAAGACCCCGTTTGGGGTATTAAATAAGGGGGGGTTAACATATTCGTACAATAAAAACAGGTGTTATGGTGCGATACCGGTTTGCAACGTGTCCAGAAATTCGGAATGATCTGATACGGCAGCAGCATGGTGAGGCAGGTCGTTCCAGTCTCTTGGCAGCCCGAGGAAAAAATGAGGCTTGAAATGTCACGGTTCGTGTTCGAGGACGGGTTACTTGCAGTTGATGGCCAGTGCGCTGAGACGTTCGTGAGGATGATGGCGAGATGTAAGGTGGGCGGTTTAGCGAGCTGTAAACCTTAATGAAACCTTACCAGCTAGCCCAGTTGTCGACCTTGTCACAGTATATTTCTCGTACATCTGGCTCTTTTCAGTGTGTTAACCCTTCCTTGCCTCAGCCAGATCTGCTTACGTCGCTCACTGCCATAAGTGTGTGTGAGGTCAGGTAGCCTCTTGGTGTTCCAAGCGCGGCCTCTGCGCTCTCGACCTTCTGTTCTTCTGAGGTCCCCTTCAACTTGTCAATAGGCCATTACCGGAGGCTTTGTCGGATCTTTTCTTCGGAACGGTGGCGCCAGGTGCCTTTCTACAAGGACTGCCTGCGGACTGTGTGTTACGTTAGGTATGACCACGTGCATCACTACCGAACTTTGAGCGGCTGCTGTAGGACTTCGAAGCAAATTACGGACTTTTTAACGCGATAGCGTTAAAGAGCTCGTTTCGCAGGAAATTCCGGCGTCGGCGTCGGCATCGGCATCGTTGGTTATGAGCGAAAAATCATCATCTTGTCCGTGACCGAGCAATCGAAAAAGATGCAAATAAAATAAATGATGAAAAATTAACGTTCCAAGGAGGATCGAACCCACGCCGTCTGCGTGGCAAGCAGGTGTTGTACCACACAGCCACGCCTCAGCTTGGAAATACAGTGAAAATAACTTCCTCTGCTCGGGAATGCGGTGAAAATAACTCTTGCTTCACAAACACACGAGTCATGTATGCTGGCGTCACAATACATGTAATACCGCAGTAATATTGCGTGGTACAAGCTTACATAGCCATCGAGCATCAGAACATATGACTGTCATAACGACTTCGTGGTTTAAAGCCGGCCGCCCATTACAAAAGGCACACACATTACTTATTCCCTTAAGACCACGTAGTGGGTGCATAGCAAGTCCGAAAACATTTCAGGTGCATAATTGCTCCTGCTTTAAAGCATGCTGCCCATTACATAGGGCACACACCTTAGCGCGCGCATTCTGTTACACGTACGTAGTGGGTGCAATGATACTTCGAAAAAAAAAAATGTCACGCGCAATTTAAACTTCTCGAGTAAACTTGTCCTCGTTTTTTTTTGCGCTACCTTTACGCCATTATGAATCAGTACCAACTAGCTCGCCTTTCCATTTTACTTCTCGAGTAAATTCACACAATAAAAAGTATGCACTAAGTGGTTGAAGTACGCACTAGGGACAGGATATCGCTATCGCTTTCAACTCTTTAAGGCGAAGCTTAAGGGTCCCGCACTTTTTGTGGATGTCAGTGCTTCCTCATCGGCCTAGGAAAACAAACAATGCTACACCGCAAGCGCCTGCGTTGACCTTAGGCGCAGCTAAGCTACCGGACAGCTACAAAAATCACGCCATATCCACGAAGTGAATGATGATGAGTGGGCGCAGCTCGATCGTTTTCATCCATGGCAGAAAGAGAATGTGTGGTCTGGAACGCGCTTATACTTCATGGTCATCAGCGTCATCGTCATCGTTATCACGTGTAGTGGGTACATTCCACTATACTGGAACGCGCTTATACTTCCTCGTTATCACGTGTAGTGGGTACATTCCACTATACTGCATCATCGTCATCTTTATCACGCGGAGTGGGTACATTCCACTATACTGGAACGCGCGCTTATACTTCCTCGTTATCACGTGTAGTGGGTACATTCCACTATACTGCATCATCGTCATCTTTATCACGTGGAGTGGGTACATTCCACTATACGTGGCTATCTACCTACTACTACTACGACAAATACAGAGGAGGGACGGACCCACACCCTTAGGAGCTTCGCCCAAAAAAAAAGTTACTTCAATTCGGTCGAAAGTTTTACTTTGATGCCCCACCTACGCTCGTCGGAAAAAGTATGTATTACTAGGACTGTTTCTCGTTTCGTTCCTGAGGAACCGAAAACTCGGCTGTATAGAAGAGTGTGCTGGTGTTCTCGGTCGTTCTGTCTAGCAAACAAGGACGGCTCAGCCCTCCCCCTTTTAATTTCGCGGCTTCTAACCAGCTTAGAATCTTGACGTCGGATAAAGAAGGCTATTTTTTCGCGCTACCCGATGGTCTCTTTGGAGAAAAGGCATCGGAATCATTACAGAAGAATTTTCAGCTGACTTCACTGAAATAAAAAAAAAGGCTAAGGAAAAGGCCCAGGAGCTCCTCAATGAACTTATAAGAAGACAAAGGGTCTTCACTTGGAAATTTTCTCTACAAAAAGAGGACAGGCCTTTCAGAGCAAAAGCGTCTGAACGGGGAACATGGCAATATGCTTTTGCTACCTATCTTCAGAGGAATCTATCGGCACTTAATGTGTTAGACCCGTTTCGTGCTCACGATTCCGAAGTTGTTGTTGACTATCTTAGGAATAGCAACCCAGGTGCATGCTCTGCTTTCAGTATTGATGCTAAAAAATGTGTTTTATTCCTTACCAAATGGCCGTCTTTTACAAAATGTGATGCAGTGCATCTGTGAGGATAATGACGAATTTTGTCTCTGCGATAAAGCCGGCGTCAGTGTTGAAGGTTTTATGGAATTATTGTCTTTTTAGCTCGTGTCGGCCCTTGTAGGACCGGATGAAAAATTGTTCATACAGACGTCAGAAGTCTGTATAGCTTCTAGGGCTGCAGCCATCTTATGTGACATCTGTCTGGGCCAATTTGATAGGATGCCGAAACATAATTTTAACGGCCTAAATAAACGAATCTTCCGCTACGTGGGTGATTTTTTTTTGTATTTTTATTCCAAATTTCGACGCCGAAAGGCTCCTTGTAGGTATTCTGAAGGTTTTCAGGGAAGTGAGTTTTGGTTTTACCTTCACGTTTGAACTTCCCAAATACGAACGCCTACAGTTTCTGGATCTGCGACTAACGTTTCCACCTGACCACTCGTATTGGATGTGCTGCCCCGGATCAACAAAACCACAAGTTACAAGTCTTCACATTCTAAAACAGTCAAAATTGACATTGCTCTTTCTTGCTTCCGTGCAGAACTCAGAAAATCATGTAAGCACTTCATCACCACCAGCTTCTACCTTCAGTTAGACCAACTGTTGGTTTCCGCTCTCCCGCCTCCGATATTGATATCTTAATGTAAAAAGCTTTTGACACGGGTAAAGGTAAAGGTGAACGCAAAGACCGAGACAAAAAAAAATAAACATTGCAGTCATTCCCTATGCACACAAGCTTCCGCATAGTCTAAAAGAAATGTTGGTGCCTGCTATGGCGTACAGGTGGTCTTCCATGCACCTAAAAAACTTTGAAAGGTTTGCGCTGTTGTTTACAAGAAACTTGACAAGAGCTTTACTGCATAGAAGAGGGAATGCAGCACGAAACATCCATAATCAGTTTGTGCCATACGCTTCCGGTGTTTACAAAATCCCTGTGACCTGTGGGCTTGTATACATGGGGCAGACGGCACGTTGCCTAAACATGCGCCTGAGGGAACATGATAATAATTTCAATGCTAATTATAGTTCACATTTAGCTGCTCACTGCAAGGGTTGTAAGTGCACGGCTCCTTTTCATAAGACCACAGTTATCTATAGGCACAGGGATGACACGGCACGCGAAATTATGTAAGCCCTATTCGTTAAGAATGCTGGCGAAAGGTGTGTCAGCACTCCTTCAGTGGCGTTATCGCGAAACGAATTCAGTTTTTTGGAGGCGGATTGGATAGGCACTTCTTGGTTTTTTTGGCTTGAAGGCTTTTTTCAAGATATGCTGTCATGCCTATTTGCCACCTTTCTGATGTTAAAATGTTAAAGTTGTTTACTGAACTTTTCTTTTTGTTTTTTTTTTTTGCTTTTCGTATCTTTTTCCAAGCTGGCATGCTTCCGACATGGCGGCGACTGTGCACTTCGTTTGACCTCACTTCTCTACATGTTTCATCTAATAAACCTTTGAGTTGCGAGTAAGCGCTCGTTGTGTCAACGTCCTGTCCGTGTGTGTCAAAGGCCCCAAAAAATTGAAGGACACCGTAAATTCTTAAGTGTGTTCGGCGAAAGCATATGCCCATCGAGACGGGGCTTATCAGAATGGACTCTTAGAAAAAAAAAGTTAGTAAACAGTTAGTAAACGCATGTATTTACTTGTTTCGAGCGTATTTTACTACTTTCGCGGCATCCCTTTACTAGCCAGCAGCTAGTAAAGCTTGTAACTTTTGCCGTTACTAACCAGGGAAGCTTTCTTTTTGTTTTTAACTAAGCAACTACTGAGCCCCACCGTTCCAGGCACAGACGGACGGCGGACAGACGCTGCGAGTATGAGGCTATTACGGCCTTAATAGTCTCACATCGGGTTTGTCAACAGTGCAGTAGGTCAAACCTGTCATTAGGCTTGTAGATACCACTAAACCGGCCCTCCTTAAAGGGAGGCTGCCTAGGTGTAAGATCTTTAACTACCTTGACAACTTAACTTACTTTTAAGTCATGCTCTCCGACTTGTCACCGGAAGTCAACCTTTTACTCTTCGACATATGAAGAAAGTTAATTCAAGATACACTTGGCAGTGTTGATCATCTCCAGCTGTTATGCTGCCCTTCATGGCATGTCCTAGTACTGGTCCACGCGGAGAGCAAGAGCGTCTGCACAGCTAAAAGACGGAGGCCCTCAGCTGTCGCTGTAAACAGCTATGACGGCAATACGCGTTAAAAGGACTAGGCGTGCAAACAGGGACACGAGAGAGAAGTCTTCTCTTGTGTCCATGTTTGCACGTCCTGTTGTTTTAACATGGATACCAACCAACTAGCTGAACTCTTTGTCATTCTGAGGCGTCGATACCTTTCTCCTACCTTCTTAATTTCCTTTGCCAGCGTGCGCACAATTCCTTACGCCTTATTGTTTTAACACGCTTGTCAACGCCAAGGAGAGTATACGCTCAGAGGGAATGCCCTCGTCGCGCTAAAGTCAACTAAAGCAGGCGAGTGCTGATCTATATTCATTAAAGTTCGAACGAAAAGGAAGTAATGTTGTGCACTAGAGGCGCAGCAGGGTCACGAGTGAAAGCTCATCACCGGAAGAAGCCCGGAAGTGGGCGCGATGAAAGCGGAACCTTCCACAACCTCCCTCAGTACCTCCGGATGCCATCCCGTCGTCCCTCTTTCTGCCTCATCTTTTCATTCTCGCAAACCTTTTTGTTTGTTTGTTTCCTTTCGTAGCTCCGGTGAGAGTGTTTCTTGCTGCTATGCTCAGCTGCTTTCGTTTAGTTCTCGATCGCTTTCGTTCCTACAGACGCAACGAATGCGCGCGCGTACACACACATCCTGCAGCGTCGCCCTACATTCTCCGCACAAAGGGGCCGCGGTGCCGTACAAGGGACGCTCAGCAGGGAAGAAAGGCAGAATCGCACAGCTGTGCGCGTCCCGAAGAGAGAAGCGCCGACGAGAGATTCTTCTCGAGAGCGCCTCCTCTCTCTCCTGCCTTCAACCCTCGACGCTACTCGCTCGTCTCTCCGTCTTCTTCTTCTCCGTCCACATCCTCTCCTGGCGGCGCAAGGATTCAATTTCGTGACGGGCGAAAAATCCAATTACCCGAGGATGCTACGGGAGACGTTGCTGCTGCTGCTGAGCCCGCTCTACCCTCTTCTCCCTTCGGGTTCCTGCCTTTTTCCCCCTGAACGCACGTCTTCCTTACACACCTT
>JALIZH010025543.1:0-20208 GCA_030522465.1 Rhipicephalus appendiculatus
TCGAACAAATATCGCATTTTCCTTATTTTTGAGAATTTTGGGCACATTTTATGAGACACCCGATATATATATCTATATATGTATATATATAGGTCGCAGGTTCGGATCCTGCCGGTGGCAAGTTATCTTTTCGTCCACTTTCATTTCTTCACATTTACATTACAATTACTTCTAATAGCTTCCCCGATACTTTCCTTGGCATCTTTGTCTGTTAGTTCTCATTAATACTATGTTTAACAAAGCAAACGAGCCCTTAAGTTTACAATTCCTTCCTTCATTCATAACGAGGGTCTCGTTCTGGCAGACTTGATGCCTTCAGGTGGTATGCGAGGGATTACTAGTCAGCTGCCCTCTCGTAATAAGATCACGTACTACGTGACGCCTACAGGCAAAAAAAGAGTGTTCCACACTCGCCGTAATGGCAACAGGCGGCGCTGACTGACGCTCCCACGTTTAAGTACACATATATACCCCATAAAGTGGACGGGGAGATGACCGCCAGAGTAGCTCAGTGGTAAAGCATCGGACGCGTTATTCGAAGGTCGCAGGTTCGGATCCTGCCGGTGGCAAGTTATCTTTTCGTCCACTTTCATTTCTTCACATTTTCATTACAATTACTTCTAATAGCTTCCCCTATACTTTCCTTGGCATCTTTGTCTGTTAGTTCTCATTAATACTATGTTTAACAAAGCAAACGAGCCCTTAAGTTTACAATTCCTTCCTTCATTGTATATATATATATATATATATATATATATATATATATCGGGCGCTCTTCAGTACACTCTTTTTTTTCCTTTTGTTTTTTTTTCCTGCGAGTATTACATTAAAGCAGACAAGAGGGCGTGGGGCGGGGCTGTTTGGCGTGGGAACACATTTTTGTGCCGACAGATGCGGTGAAGGGCGTTATTTGTCTTCTCGACGCCGACCCGAAATAAGAATAATGGAAAGAAAGAGAGAGAGAAAAAGATTGAAAGACGCCGCCAACGTGTTTTTTAACCCTTTCAGTCCCAGTGATTCCAATTGGAATCATAAATTATGTAGGTCAGTCAGCAAGCATCTGGTAAAGATAAAGCGTTGTTCTTCCTCAAGAGCCCGTATTTAGCGTCTGCCCTACATGTGGTGTCAACATGGCACACACAATACAGCGAGGTCACGTCTGAACGAAGAAATTACAGAAGCGGTCGTGCTGTTGGCGCACTTCGCTGTGGCAGCGTCTTCTTTCACCGTGCAGAGATAAGGCATTTATTTTAGTTCTGTGCCGGAAATTTGAATTTTGGCTATTGGACATTATGCTATCCTATCTGAATAACATTTTAAGTAATAAACGAAGTAAAAATTATGGAAATAATATTAAATAATATTTATTTAATAAATTAATTGTCCCATTAATTACTCTTCTCTGAAAAGTGTGAGCAAAGATTTTTTCAGTTTTTTTGGACTACCACGATCATGCGCATCTCAAAATGTAAAAACCAGTTGCTTACATTGAAAATAGTTAATTTGGGACTGAAAGGGTTAAAAGTCCATCTGTCCAGTGTACTTGCATTGCAGTGAGGCATATAAAAGAACAGTTTCCGCCAATGTGAAAGGAGAGCCCTGACACACAAAAGCAATGGAAATCTATTGATTCACCTGCTGCGAGTCCTTCCCAAATATAGTCCTATGGTCATTTAAACGGTACAGCAGTGTGATGAAGGCCCACACCATTACAGGAACGAGAAAGAAGAACACGGCATGAACAGTACATAACAGAAACTGCGTGCAACACGAAGCCCACAAATAGAAGTTTTATGCGCGATATTTGAAGAGTGGCACGACGTTCGGGAACGAGAGAAACGAATGGATCAGATGGACAGCTACGCTCGTCCTGCAGTGGTTCGCAAAGACATCCGAAATTCACTCCACTGGTGGAAGTCGGGGGAAGAGCGAGCACCGATACCTCCAAAACTCGCGACGCAGATTTTGCGCGCCCCTGCGGCGAGCGCAAGCAGTAAGAGAAACTTAAGCACGGCCGGATATGTGATAGAATACAATAGAGCATTTTTTAAAGCCCGAATCTCTTGATCGCTCGCTTTTAACAGCGAGACTGTTTAAGCTGGTCGTATAAACCTGGTTGCGTACAAATGAGTACAAAAAGCTACCGTCATCATGAACGGGTATGTGCCGCATAAATTTGGGAAGTTCTACTACTCACCCCTAGTCCACTAAAACAAGGCGACAGACAGACGGCAAACACCAATTACGGTTTCTAGACAGACGCAACCAGTAATTTAAAAAAGCTTCAATAAACCGTCGGGGTTAACCCAGTAATGAACACCCTGGCCGCGCGTTTCAACTTCGCTGAAACATCTGTACGGATTGCTTCGGTGGTACGTACAAGGAGAGCTTACTAGGCAACGGAAAAGGCAACGGCGGCTGCGAGAAGACTCCGAAGCAATGGAAGCTCTACGCGAACGACGACGTGCCCGTGGATCAATGGGAAGTGCGAACTCTCTGTTTCAACGCGAGTGTCTGTTAATGGGGAGATTACTAGGCAACGGAAAAGGCAACGCCGGCTGCGAGAAGACCTTGAAGCGATGCAAGCCCTATGCGAACGACGACGTGCCCGTGGATCAATGGGAAATGCGAACTCTCTGTTTCAACGCGAGTGTCTGTTAATGGGGAGATTACTAGGCAACGGAAAAGGAAACGGCGGCTGCGAGAAGACCCCGAAGCGATGGAAGCCCTACGCGAACGATGACGTGCCCGTGGATCAATGGGAAGTGCGAACGCTCTGTTTCAACGCGAGTTTCTGTTAATGGGGAAATTACTAGGCAACGGTAAAGGCAACGGCGGCTGCGAGAGGACCTTGAAGCGATGCAAGCCCTACGCGAACGACGATGTGCCTGTGGATCAATGGGAAGTGCGAACGCTCTGTTTCAACGAGAGTCTCTGTTAATGGGGCTTGGCCATTCGTGTCGCGTCTGCGACTCTTTGTGGTTTAACTCCAACCTCTATGCGCCAAGAAGCAACCTAGAAACAACCTAGCATTACCCTGGCTAAACACTAACAGCAACCTATAAGCAACCCAGAGACAACCTAGTAACACCTAGGTAAAGCCTAGCAACAACCTAGAAGCAACCAGACTAGACTTCAGAATTGTCGAGCCTCGCAGTTTGAAACCTTGCGCGACTTCGCGCAAGCTTTGCTTTTTTTGTTGTTGTTTTTTTTATTTTGTTGAATGTAACGTGTACCAACTACACTCTTAATCAGGTCCTGGTTAAATGCTGGCTATATCCGGGAAACCAGACGAAAAATGTCTGCTTTCCTGGCTATATCTAGCACTTTAAGCGGGACCTGATTAAGAGTGTACTCCTTTAACAAATCTTGCCGCTGGAGCAACGACATCCGCTAAGGATTAGCACTACGGGGCGTCTGAATTTGCAACGTCTAACGCACAAACGTAATTGAAAAAGCCCACATACCAATTTGCAGCCCAGAAGCGTATAGCTGCCTAGGATTGCGACTCCGTATAATTCTAAATCCAACCTACGACTTGCTAATTTCTCACCGTCAGAGACGACGCCGCAGCCTCTAACCCACTCAACCGTTACGCAAGACTCTTTCGAAAGTCTCACAGTAGCAATATAATTAACACATGGCTGGCATTACCTTATGGCAGGGATTCAACTTCGCAACACACCAAGTCATTTATTCTATTTACTTCCAGATACAGCAGCCATATTCAGTTATGCTGCATGGACACGTTCCACAAATGAAAACGGGAACGATGTAATGTTTAATAGGAAACAGGGCAGCAGACCTACACGTGTATGCCACACCGTAATGAGCGATACAGAAAAACCACGGGACTACCCTTAAATATCACAGAAATACTACAAAATAACAGAGGAATACCCTAACTGACGGAGTGGGTAGCTCGTTCTAGAATTATGCAAGAAGTTGGAAAAAATTTGTGCGAACAAGTGAGCACACGCGAAGAAAAAACTTTGCGTTAGGGCTATGACATCGTCTAAGTGAAAACAGTATCAAAACACTGGCCTGTAGCTTCAGCTTAATCTTGAACAAAACAAATAATTGTGTTCTCCTCAGTGACGGACACTGCGTCTCAAAGGTGAAAAAAAAAAAAAAAAAGCGAAAGACAATTTAGAAGTGTTTAGCGCATACAACCTCGAAGACAGAGCTCTGTGTCCTCGTCGCTTCTTTTGTGTCCTCATGGCTCTGTGCTCAAACCCTTAAGTTGTGCAGTACCAGTAAGCCCACAAGTTCGTTTTATTGAACGCAAAGAGTCCCGGTAGCAAGGCGGTAACGGTCACTCGGTTAACAAAATAAGTGTATTTCCCTATAAAGTCAAACCTCATTATAACGAAGTTGCGTCTTACACGAAAATCAGTTCGTTATATACGAAAATTCGTTATAAACGTATATTCCTAACACTGTAACTATTGCAAGAGTATTCTTCATTTACTTCTTTATAATCGATATTTCGTTATATCCGGGTTCGTTATATCGAGGATTGAGTGTATATATATTTGTATCCAAGCGAGCATAATATTAAAGAATTGCACATCAAGGAAGGGTTAGATTCACAACTAACCGTCTTCATACTGTTTAGATTCCTCTTTAATCGGACCAGTAAAAGCATTCGACGCACTGCACAGATTTGCTGCCGGCATGCAAACACGCTCGCGAGCTTCGTATTTCATTTGTGACGGCGAAACCTGTAGTACGCCTCGCACGGAGAACACGGTGGGACATGTCGTCTGGCAACGCCTAACATCCACGTCCGGTTCAGTGCTTTCTGTTTCGTCATAGTGCTCTTCAGCGCAAAACGACAGTACAAGACAGAAGACAGGACAAAGCCATTCGTCCTGTCTTCTGTCTTGTACCATTGTTTTGCTGTTTTGCGCTAAAAAAAAGCACACCAACCAGCCCACCAGCGCAGATCGTCGAGCTATAGATCTTGTTTCTTATTTTATTGGGGACAAATACGTTGTATTTGCTTTTTATAATTTCCTTTATACCTTATCTGTGTCGTGCATGAATCTCTTACCTCTTTTTTTGTTAATCTGGTACTCCTGGTGTGCGATACCGAGCTCAGTCTCCGTCGGTATTGGCTTTTCCTTGTCGGCGTCATCCTGCGAAGAGATAAAGAAAATGAGATAAGAAACCGAAATAAAGATCACAGGAAGAAGCAGACGGGGAGACGATCATTAATCTTGCGTTACCAGGTGAGTACCTGTCGCTATGTCAGCGAGCGAGCGATACGATTTAGCTCGTATTTTTTCGGAACAGCCATAGCTACCGATTTCGGCCAATCAGAGACGCCCGCGCCAGCTACGTCGTCGGTATCGGTCATTTATCTGAGCAACGGATTGCATCCGCCGGCGACAGTCGCTCTCACAAATCACCGGTGATTCGTACATCGATAGCGATACGCTCAGCCTATAGGGATATGACGTCTTACTCGGGGCTTCGGAGTGACCGTACACGCGTTGCTTCATATAATATAAAAATATTATAATAGATGCCTACAATATTTATATGTAGGGTTTAACGTCCCAAAACCACGACATGATTATGAGAGACGCCGTAGTGGAGGGCTCCGGAAATTTTGACCATCTGGTGTTCTTTAACGTGCACCGACATCGCACAGTACACGGGCCTCTACTATTTCGCCTCCATCAAAATGCGACCGCCACAGCCGGAATCGAACCCGCGACCTTCGGGTCAGCAGCCGAGCACCCTAGCCACTGATCCACCGAGGCGGACTAAAAATATAGTAGACATTTTTTTTTTAAATAGCGAAGCTATTCTTAATCGAGACTTCCACGTCCTGGGGTCTTTGTAGATTGCGGTGGGATTTACCCACACAAAGTGGGTAACTTCCGCTACGCATATGTGCCACTCCTCCTACCACTACCGCTACCCACTTCTCTCGCAACCGACCACTAAGCCCACTACTCTTCAAGCTACTCCTCTCACTTCATTCAATCACTCCATGCCCCTTAATTGCCACTTAATTCACCCACTTCGTCCCACTCCATTCAACCGACTTCATTCCACTTCAATCACCGCTACTGCACGATTCCAGCTTCGTCCGCTGTTTCATCAGTGTCCGCCAAGCGGATCTGGCTGAATCTTTTATCGCGATAACAATTATATGGACACTGTCGGGTGATTTTTGCCGTCGCCGTCATGCCCCGGATATGTATATGTATGTATATATATGTATATATAAAAAAGGTGCAAAGAAAAATAAATCACAAGAAAAAAATTCCAAGGCATCCGACCGGGGAATCAAAGCAGCGACCCCTCGCTCCACAGCGCACTCTTTTAGACCACTCGGCCACACGCCATGCATGCGCCGGCGTAAGAACGGCAAGCTATTTATAGACACCATTTACAGCTGGCGGCGCGCAGATCTCGGAAGAGCTTGAGCGTGTTTTCTATTACGCAATGCGCCAACATTTTCTTTCAATTTGAAAACTGCCGTTGAGACGCGCACGAGAAAGGGGCCCCCCTTTTTCGTGTGCGTAAGGGTTCTTCGTTACGGGGTGGGGGGCAACGTTTAACCAAAGCGCCCCCTACCACCTCGCAACGATGCCCTTTGGATCAGAACAATCTGCAGGGACGAGGAATTCGGAGGAGGCGTTGCCCCTCCCAGTTCTCTCTCGTGCGAACAACTACAGTAAAATGCCGAGCAAGCGCCCCCCCTAATTTTTGGGGGGAAATCTGAAATAAGCGCCAATGACCAAGCAAGCGCCCCCCCCCCTCCTCCCCTGCGGGCAGGTTTTTTTTTAGATGCGAAGCATCTTATGCTCGGGGCTTTGTCCGTCCCTCCAGCGTCCCACGTGCCCCGTCCAGCGTCCCGCGTCCGGCCACTTTCATTAAGTAGGGAATCACCCATTATGCGAACCAGAACACTGTAGTAATATGAAGGCCGTCAACCACTACTACAGTCATCAGAGTCATGGCCGAGAGCACAGAGAGGCTGCTTAGCAATGGGTAGGCAGGTGGTGTCTGTCGCCCAGGTCGACCCCATTCCTTGATCTTGCATGCATGTGTTTGGAGGGGCTTAGTCCGTCACTCCTTCCCGCGTCCCACAGCACATGCGCGTCCCCTCCCCCCTCTCTCTCCTACGCTCACCCCCTTTGTCTCCTCTAGGAATCCTCTACTCTACGGAGCGGCTCCCGCGTCCCACAGCGCATGCACGTCTCCTCTCCTACGGTCCCCCCCCCGTCCTCTCCTCTAGCAATCGTCTACGGAGCGGCGCGTACGACAGGTGGTGTGACAGCTGCATACCCCGCTGGGGGGCGCCACGGTAGTTCCGCGGTATGAAAATGACGGAGCGCGCGCGCCTCATTCTCTCTCCTGTGCAGTGCCGTGAAATGAGAGCGGCGACGTTCCTCCCGCTCAAGCTAATTATCTCCCCGCTGCTTCGCATCCACACATGGTTCCCTTTAGTGGGAGATTTTAGATGCGAAGCATCTCTTTGACTAGGCTGTGTAACGCTGTCCCTCCGTCCCGTGCGTGCGTACGAGCGCGCCGCAACGCGCTCCCCTCGCCGCAGGTGTTGGAGCGGTGCCAAGTAGGTCACGCCGCAGCAGAGCGCACTGCGAGGGGAGCGGGACGTTACTCTCTCCCTCGCCTGCCGCGCGCTCGCCTCGAGCGCTGTCTCGAGGAGACGCTGACTGATTGCGGCGAGGCGTGTCGACGCGCGCCTCTTATAGTCGCGGGAGACTTCAACGTTGACGTCAGCGGTGGAGGAGGAGAATGGCTCGTCGATTACATGCGTGACGTGCACTCGCTGAAGTGCGTGTCGGCGGAACGGAAACTACCCACCACGATAAGGGGAACGTGCATCAATCTGGTCTTTGCCAACTTCGACGTCGAATGTCTGCAGGAACCTCTCAGCGTGCACTTCACCGATCACAAGGCCGTGGTAGCCAAGGCGAAACGCGCGCCAGCTCCGGTCCAGCGCCCGTGTCCACTCTGAAGAAACGACAAGACCTACGCCAGCCATCGCTTCAAACGAATCTTCCAGCGCTCACCGCAGCACCCGCGTTAGCGCCGTTCAACCCGTGACGCCACCCGTGCGCAACGGTGCTGCTTCGCATCCCATCAGGGTTCCCTTTGGGAAGATGGTGTAAATTTTTTTTCCAAGACGAGCATCGCTTGCGTAAAAAAACCCACAAGAATGAGTACACTGAATGCCGGAGTACACGGTGTCGGCGATGTACCGCCATAATAGAACAATATCTGGGGTTTTACGTCCCAAAACTACGATATGATTATGAGAGACGCCGTAGTGGAGGGCTCCGGAAATTTCGACCGGCTGGTGCTCTTTCACCTACACTGAAATCACGCAGTACACTGGCCTCTACCATTTCGACTCCATCGAAATGCGACCGCCGCGTCCGGGATCGAACCCGCGACCTTCGGGTCAGCAGCCGAGCATTGTAGCCACTGTTCCACCGAGGCGGACAATGTACCACCAGAAGACCACAGGTCTCTGCAGGCCGAGTGCGCGGACTTAACTTTTGCGTCCGACTCTGACGAGTTTGACGGTGACGAGGGGGGAATAAAAACAGTAAATAAATAAAGCATTTCATTAGCAACATGGATGGGCTTTTTTTTTTATTTTTAGTGGCTTTCTCGCCGCCATCTTGAATTTCTGTCCGGGACCGAGAAAGAGCCTCCCCCCCCCCCTTTAAATCTGGTCGGATTATCCTTCACAGTGGGGGGGGGGGGGGGAGTCGCTTGCTTGGCATTTTACGGTATGCTTAGAAAAGAGGCGATTCGAAGTATCGCACGCTATACTATAGCAGAGCACTAGGCAACCTCTGGTGGCTTATCGTGTGAAAGGCGCTATAAGGTTTAGACGCTGGAGTGTCTAGAAAATCAAGTCACGGATTGAACATACCATGTGCTTTACTATGTGACCGCGGTGAGTTGTGCCAAAAAAAAAAAAAATGAAGGACACTTTGTAAATTCCAAACTGCGTTCGGTGAAAGCCCAAGGCCATTTGAATGACTGTGCTATGTCTTTTTTTTTTTACACTCCCAGTGGAATGGCACACAAACTGAATGTGAGCGTGTTTTCTTTTTTAATTTTTACCACGAATCGCAGCGAGACTAATCTGCCTCCGTTTTGCATGCGTTCGTATTCTCGCGCCTTGCGCATCGTGCAGGCGCCATCCGCCTTCCAGCGCTCATAAGGCTAATTTATCCTCCCGAGTGAAGGGGAGACGCCACAGCTGGCACTGTGCCCGGAGGCCGGACGGACACTGGTCACCACGAGAGAGAGAGAAACAACTTTATTGACGTGAAAAATAGTATTTTTCACAGAGGGATGGCGGTTAGGCTGTGCCTGGCCGCCACCTCCTCGAGTATGAGACATTAGAGGCTTTCGCCTTATAACACGTGTTGACAGGATGTAGATCTGCGGTAGGGTCTGTGTTTGCAAAAATTAGTAAATGATTTAGAGCAAGAATGCCCTCCTTTCAGAGACTGTTAACAATCCATGAAGAAGAATTGGTATCAATTGTCCCAACGAGAGCAAGTCGAGTACGCACGAACACACAAACAGAAGTAGCCACCTGTCTTGCGCTAGGGCATCACGTTTCAAACTTCGAAGTCATTCGCAGTTATCTTCACATGATTCTGTTTGGTGTATCATCGCTCTGCAAGCTTTGTACAGCCAGTATACCCTTTATTCAAAAATATGAAAACTAAACGCTGGTGCGTGCGTAAAGAGGTATACAGGTTGGCAGCACGTTAAACTCTGTGTAACACTCGAAGGCGAAAGCCTGCCGCCCACTTCGTGTTGCATTACGTTATATGCGCTGTTTGAGTAGTTCCGTGCAGCACTGTGGAAGCTGCAGTTCCTCTCGACCTATCAAGAGGGCGAGCACATCTAAATGTATCCTTCCGCGCCCTGTCGTCTGCAAGCGGCGAGCGCTACTAGCGGTGAACTTGCGCACCGTCGGAATTTCTTTCCTTTAACAGAAATTGTGCACGACTCTGCAACACACCGAGGTCGAAGTCCTCCCGCAGCAGTGGCGTAGCCAGGGGGTGGCACACCGGGCACGTGCCCCCCCGAAATTTTTTTTCGCCATGGCATACATAGCGAAAAATGGCCACTTCAAGGAGGCGCCCTCCCCGAAATCAAGGAGGTGCCCCCCCCCCCCGAAACAAATTTCTGGCTACGCCCCTGTCCCGCAGCTATTCTTGATCGCGGCCCCTGCCACCGCGAGACAGCGTCTTGGGCGACAGCTACATCGGCGAGCCGCGTCGTCTGCTTTCGGCTATCTGCGTTGTCTGAGTCTGCTTCGGGACGCTTCGAGCTGCTTGCTTCGCATTTTTCACGCTATAAGTGCGGATGTCGTCCGCGTCGTTGCCAGGCGTGGTTGCAGCAGGCAATAGAGCGTCTTAAGCCGCGTTCAGACTGCAGTCGCATCTGTCATAAGTGTCGTATCGCGTAACAACTGCATCGCTCGTTTGCGTAGGTAGCGACCACGTATGTTCACATTGAGCTTTTCGGTACGATACGTTTTTTACGACGCGCCAATCACCACTCTGAATGTGCGTTGCGTCCTCGCTACAATTTCAGCCTAGCAAGGTTCGCGTGTTTGGCCATGGCTGGCCTGGTTGGGCTGAAGGGAAGACGCTACGTGCGCTCACATTAGACAGTTATAGTATAGCGTTAGCGTGATTGCGGGAGTTAAGGGAATAGCGTTACCGTGCCGCACACGTTCGTTTCGGACAGCGCGTTATAGTTTAGCGAGATAGCGTTTACGTACCCAAGCTGGCACGGTGGCGTCATCTAGCGGAGGGTGAATGCATTAAAAAGAGTGAAAAAAAAAAACTGAGAATTCTCGCCTGTATCCCCGCGCGCAGCAATATTAGTACTTTTATTTAGTAATAATAAAAGTAAATAAGTATGAACCATGCACCAAAAGCACGAATTTTTATGTTGCGGATTTGTTTACACCGATCTTCTAGTTAGGCCTAGGGACGTTCGAAATGGGAAGCGATCACAAAAACTAGGCTAAGTTATCCGTAATACTCGGTCGTCGAAGCTACCTGAAGGCAAGCGAAGCCATTTTGCACAGTCGTTAGCTACTAAAGAAGTGGAACCGTCCCCACCAAGGCTAAATTCAGTTCGAAGCGGGCGTCCAAAACCGCCGCCATGTTTTACGTACACTACGTAGACCACGAAAACACGGTAACGCTAAATCTGAAAAATAGCGTGCGTGCGGTACACGCTACGGGTGGTTTAGCGCACAGCGCATGCGCACTTCGATCCCGCTATTCCGCTAAGCCCGCTATCCCGCTAAGCCCGCTATACTATAACTGTCTATTAACGCGTATCGCGTCTGCGCTTTAGTCCGGCAAACCAACTGCACAGACACGCTACTGCATGCCTTTCAAGACCCGCATGAAGACGCGGAATCGGGGGGACGCCAGAAGCCCCGCAAACGGAAAGTGAAAACCGAAACTGCTTTGCCCATTGGTCGTACGTAACGGTCGCATCTGTAGTTGTCGTAAAAGTCGCGGGCCCGGCAACACTTACGTCCCTTACGTTACGTACTTTACGCTAAATCCAACAACGTCTGAACATGCTCATTACGTTGCTTGCGCTTACGCTTACGATCCTTACCGAGGATGCCTACGTTGCGCACGTAGTCTGAACACGGCTTTAGTCTACTCGGTATTCGAAAAAGCATAGCGTAAAATTAAATAACATGTCCTTAAGCTGGCGCCTAGACCAAGTAAACCTCCTTGGCCTGGACAAATGGCGCCAGCTATCGAGGATTAGAAAAACTAATAAACGCGTAATGTATGCCCTCCGAGATTTGGGCAGCGCCCATCGCCACGCGCGAAGTCTACAACACCGGTTATTTGAGTGTGGCTCTCAGAAACGGTGCCGAGTAGGTAACAATACTGTGTTGTCGAAGCTTAAGGACATGAATCTAAACCAAATAGAAGCATCAGTTCGGAGCTTACAAGCTACAGAGCGCGCGGCGGCCACTTGATAGATTCGAGGTGGGCGACAACTGCTTCCAGCAGTGCAGCCATGTTTTCCGGACCCAATGCTGGTTCCCCCGCGGCGCTGTGGAGGCTGTGGCTGTGCCGAGTATACATATAAAATTTTAGGCAACGTCATACCAATAATTTGTACTTTAGAGATGAAAACTTAATGCATACGAGGCACAGTTGCGTTATTTCTTCCGCCATTAATGTATGTTACATCACGAACAAGCGAGAACTCTTTCTTCAGTATCATAGAGCCACAAAAAATGTTTTATATGAGAAATTGGGCAAAATAAGCAGGCAGATCGCAGTTCCAAAACGCAAAAATGCCGTGAAGGAAAAATCTTATGACGAGACCGCTCGTAAAGGTCATAGGGACACGCAACGGGTTCTGAACTTGGGCACTACATCACGCTTCGCAAGAATCTGCGCTCGAAGATCGGGTAGCCATGGGTCTGCTGCACGTAACTCATGAAACAGAGTATAGAAAGTTATACCTCGGCCATGGTAGAGTGCAGCCATGGTTATACCATCATGGACCGGACTTCTTATAAGACATAATAACGAGCCGCAGTCTCTAGACCAGGGGTCCGAGTTATCTAGAGACCAGGGGTCGACAACCTGCGGCCCGTGGGCCACATGCGGCCCACGTGGAAGTATTATGCGGCCTTTGGCACGATGTCAGAAACTCTCCCCTTCCCCTTGTCACTTCATATTTGAAGGCCGACATAGCAATTTTGACCTCATGTGGGCTTTCGCTTGTAACCTATATGTTTGTGAACTGTAACCTTATGACACGCGTGCTGAAAATAAACATGATTTCTATTCCCGTTTTTTACAGAATAAGAATCAAGGTTATTGTAGTTAGTACAAAGGCTACACTCACAGAACTTGAGGGAGTACTTGAAGAGCAGGGCGACTGCATTACTCTCGCCAGAATTCTTTAACTCCGTGGGGGAGTAGCGCAGAGTTAGCCGCCGAACGTACTCTTTCCTTGAAGGAAGAGTAAAAGAGGCTGCGAACGCTCTGCTACTCAGACGGAGTTCCCAATCTATGCAACTCTCGTGCCGATGTGGCGTGAATGGGGTCTGGTACTCCGTCCTTAGCAATGTAGTGCCTGCATCTGACCATGGCGACGCCTCAAAGCAATATAACTGTCTCGTAACCATACGCCTTTGAGCGTAGACGCCACAGATGCAAGTTTATTGCGTCAACTTAGTAGAATAACTTTCAGTGATAACAAAAGTATGGTTTTGTGATTGTGAACGTTTCATTCCGAAAACGCCAACAGCGGCACCTTAGAAGCAAGGAGCAGCGCCAACTTCTAACCCGTCGCCAAAAATTAGTTTATGGCACAGGCTAATTGCCACTAGAGTAACGTAGACACTCGAGACATTCGTAAAAAAAAAAAAAAAAAAAAAAAAAAAAAAAAAAAAAAAAAAAAAAGAAAATAAAAGAAAAACTGCCTTACAAAAAAGAAAAAAAAAAGACTTCACCAGCAGAATTCGACCTCGCCACCTCCCGATTACCAGGCGAGTACTAGCTCTACCACCACGCAACGTCTCACAGCGCTGACTACACCGTAAACAAACTGATGAAAACAAAACAAGCCGTTTCGCTTCACGCACTCTAAAAACTGAAACTCCAGCAGCAAGAGTAAAGAAGCTTTGTTACTCTCTCTGCAGAGAGAGTAAGAAATTATACTCTCTCTACAGAGAGTCACTTTACTCTCTCTGGCCAGAAGGAGTGAAAGGGGGCTTTCACTCCTTCTGGGAAAAGAGAGTAAAGTGCCTGTTTTACTCCGTCAAACCGCAAGAGAGTTCAATGCCTGTTTTACTCCTTTACCATACGACAGCTTGTTTCACAGCTTGTTGTACTCGTCCCATTCTCCCCATTGGAGAGGCTGCAAAGATAAGTCCGCGCATTCTTGTATCTCGGACTGTCGCTCAGTCGAGAGAGAAAACATTTTATTTTAAAATAATGGCTGCGGCATAGCTCGGCTAGGCCCGGTTACGAAACACTAGGCCCCTAAACCACCGGCAGACGCTCGCGTGCTCCTTTGCTAGCAAATGCGCGCGCTCCTTGCGTTTTGACTTGGGACGCTGAGGAAGGCCATTCGGACAGACAAGCCGACGAACGCGTCCACTGTAACTTCGTGCGCATCTGCAACGCCACTAATAATTTCGCGCGGCTTGTCACGGGGTATCCGTTCTTCGCTTCAAGGCCACGCGCTGATGCACAGCGTAACTCACTCAAAAATTATAAACTAAATAACCTGATTTTATGATAATAATATTTTATTCATTCAATCAATCCTGCGGGAGGGATCGTCCTGGGTCCTGGCGACACGGGCCCGTTGAACGCCTGGAGGCTCTCGAGAAGCCCGTCGCATGCTGAGGGCATCACCCCACATTTTAGTGCGGAAGGGACGCAAGATGACAAGGAGGGGAGGCAACAATTTTTCGGCGCACTCCACCGTGACGTGGAAAGCCGTTGGGGATCTGCCGCAGGCCGGGCTAGAATTCACGTAGCGGTCTGGGTTCTCGATGAACGGACGACGAAACATATGCCTCCTCAACGTGTCGTGTCGAAAACCGCTGACATGCCCAAAGAATGCGGGATCATAAATGCACGCGATTATGTTCACTCGTACTGAAACACTCCCAGCGCTCCCAAACATCACACCTGCGTTTTCACGACCACTTGTGCTCGGCAAGCTTTGCTGACACTTGTATTTGCGAGCGCAAGGCGAACGCCAGTAGTGTTTCGGTGACTTCACATCCCGGCTTGGTAAACATGCAGTCCCATAATCTGCTACCTAGCTCTGCTCGTACTTTCAGCGAGTTATCACAAGCATTTGTGCCCGCGGTAGTTCTGCACCGTTCTGTGCAAGCACAGGGGTGTGCTTGTCAGGGGCCAAGCGCCAGTAGTCGAAGCAACACGCACATCTCACTCATATGTGCACCCCTCTGTAACACGCAAGAAATAAAATGCTCATTTTTACTCAGTTAATCGTTGGGGTTTACCGTCCCAAACTGCAAAGTGCAAACGCGCCTCTGGCTCCTATATTTAATTGCATCTAGCACGAACTTTCGCTCACGGTAGAAGCTGCTTTTTTCGCTCAAAACCAAACATGCCAACGCCGCCGAAACCAAGCTGTCGCGATAGGGAAAAAAAAAAAAAAAAGACGCGAGTTGCATCAAGCGGCTGCGAAACGGCGAGAGAGAAACGCCAGAAGCACGATAACAGAACCGTACGACGCATGCGCGCTAGAGGAAAGAAAAAAAGAAACGGCGAAACAGGGAGAGGAGAAACGTGCGCGCGCCCGAAGCAGCCCGAAGCAGCTGAAAGGCTGAAACCCTGAAACTTTGCCGTCGCCCGTCGTTGTCTTCGCCATTTTGACGCGTTGTTCAGTTGTTGAAGTTTGGTGATTGCTTAGCTGCGTCGGCGGCGTGTGTACGTGTGTGCGCGATTGTGATCTCGACGCTGGACGTGAACCGCATTTAGCGACGGCAGTGCAACATCCCGTGCTGTGTGCGCGTCGGTTTTGTGATTGTCTGCAGACTCAACTGCGTGACTGAGTGCCCGGCCAACACATGGTTCGGCACAGTCGGGAATATGAACGGTAAGTGGTGCTTCTGTTTTCTCTGCTTCGCGTCCTATCGTCGTTCAGATGTGTAATAGTGCATGCTGTGTCGCCTGTAAAGTACAATAAATAACATTAGGCGCACATACGTGTGATGCCTGATGCGCGTTTAAAAAGCTTTTGTGAAGGCACAGACGTCGCACGGCCAGTCTATCGAAGCTCGCATGCGCCTCGCTAAAGTCAATTTGTGCGTTATAATTTATTTGCTTCCCATAAAGCGTGAGTGCGGCAGCGTGTTTGCAGAAAATATGCACTTACGCGAAAGCCCGCGGTTATCATGCCGTAATAAGTGAAATCACTTATTAGGCCAACTATGTTTTCATTTGATTCAGTTGTCATTCTTGGCCGCCTCAGTGGTACAATGGTTACGGTGTTCGGCTGCTGACCCGTAAGTCGCGAGTTGGACCCCGGCCGCGGCGGTCGCATTTCGATGGAGGCGATATGTTAGAAGCTCGTGTACTCTGCGATGTCAGTGCACGTTAAAGAACAGGCTTCTGAAGTCTTCATTAAGGCGGGCCTCATATTATAGTTTTGGCACGTGAACCCTCAATATTAATGTTATTATTAGTATTCATACTGGATGTGTTTGTGCTTTTCTTCAGTCTCAGTGTCGACTTGTGTGCGTTATTAACCTGTGGCATCACCCGGCGCTCATGTTTTGGCAGAATTTACGCTGGATACAGAGTGCACTGGGCGCCCTTGTTCTTCCGCCGTGCAACTATGGAAATTTTATCGAGGCACAGAATATTAGTGAGAATGCTTTTCCATAACATTTTTGCATTACACTTTTTTTCCGTGTCTAAGACAAAAAAAAAGCATTTGCATCAATATCGCAATAAAGTTATTTTCCTTCCTTCCTTTGCATCATTATCATCATCATCATACCATGGTCTAACGACGTTATTAGGTTGAGTTTAATTGACTTGTGGGAATAAATTCTGCAGGGATATAATTATGGCGATATGTGACAGTCATCTGCTAAGTGACAGCGTGTATGGTGAAGCACATGCGTTTTACGGTATTGTCACTTAATTAGTGACATATATCAGCACTGGAACCTTCCTGGATTTCATGTGAATATTCTCAGCCATTTGAAGATGTGTGAGCTGTGCCCGACTAATGCAGTCACATCAGCGCAAGTCAGCTCAACGCAATCGTGATGGTAGAGGGACAATCGTAAATAATTGTCTTGCATAAGACTATTATGAAGTTGTGAAGAAAAGCTAAGGAGCCGTTAAACATTATGGCAGTTAAAAAAACAAATAGTGTTCGGCAAGGACAAGACATCTTTAGTCATTTGTTATGGTTTACTTCTGTAACCCACGTGTAAGCTTCCTACATTCATGCTTCTTGATGAATGTAAATATTGAATTTACTGCGGCGTCAGAAAGCAGTAGCACGCAGGTCACCGGATAACTCCATCACAAATTCACAAAGGACGTGCTGTTGTGCGCCTACTCCATGCTGTACCATGCTGTTTTCAGCTCTTTCATTAGAATGATACCTGGTAAACAACCTAATTTATAAGAAACTCAAATGCTGTGCTTTTGACGAAATAGGTGTGGAGTGAGCTTGAACCTGCAAGTATTCGGTTTTTGGTCTCGCCACAGAGGCAGTGCTAATTTGGTTGGCCATAGTGTGAAGTACTTAGGGCAAGAAAAACGCAGCACACAAGGAGATACAGTGGAAAACCGATTGTCCCTTGTGTATCTTCCTTGTGTGCTGCGTTTTTCTTGCGCTAAGTAATTTTTTGTCGGTATGTGCCAACTAGACCCTCATGAAGTCTTGTGTAGTGTGAAGGTTATCAATATCAATGTTTGTGCAGTTGGCAATGCTACACTACTGAACTTGATGTGTATATTTCGAAATGCTCCAAGACTTAATTTGAAAGAAGGAAAGGAAGACATAAATGGTAACACAGGCATGTTTGCCAGCTGTTAATCTGGCTGGCCATGCTATGCAAACGAAGGGCGTACGAGGGTAAAAGATAACAGTGAAAAACTTTACAGGAAAGAAGAGTATGACACCTTTTAAAGCCTGTCTCTAAGGTCACTTTGTGTAGGAAGCACAGCAATGCTTTTAATGCTAATATTAAATGGGAGCAGCAATGACAAAAATCTTACAGCGTAATACTGTGAAATATTTTTTCCCGTAGTAATAGAAAAGCCTTATCCACACTGTCAGTTTGTGTATTGTGTGCTGAATTAATTTTTCGTGTTCGAGTGCTTTAGGATAATAAATTTAAGAGCTAAAGAAGTGTTTCATGCATGGACGTCAAGGTGAATTTATGCCAGTTATCTGATATAGGTACTGGCGTGCTTTACAGCTGATCAGTGTGGCGTGAAATACTGAGTCACTTAAAAAGGATTGGTTCCATGCACCTCGTGATTTAAGTTATCACGGTTAGGAAAATTTTTGCATTCGTTTAGACTTGATAGTTATGTTTATTGCATGTATAGTCTGTTGGCTAGGTGACATTTAAGTTAATATCAAGCAGTAAGCAGGATGGAAAATTTTCAGAGAATACGTATTTCGTCATTGGCAGCAGCAGGATAGTGCATAACTTATAGGCAGGCGCTGTATACACTGTTGGTTTAGTCAGATACACGTGCAGTACTAACAATGTTGTCTAGGTGTTGCTTTGGCATTAGCATGGTTTTAGATTTAGATGTACATTAAAGAATCAAGGGTGTGCACTGTGGCATGCCTCATAAGTATATATCTATATCTTTTCCCATCTAGCCCAAGTTTTAAAATAATTTATTTGGTTGAACTTGCAGTAAATTTTGAGGGTGAATGAATTATTTTTCTTGTAGGAGTTGCCTCCATGAAACAACAAGCAACACTGCACGCTAGCCATCGTACCTTGTTCTTTTGCTATGTGTATCAAAACATGGCAGAAATACATGGACAAGCAATGAGCTCAGTCTTTCTGTATCATATTGCTACATCTTTCAGATTTTATAATAAAAGCATGCTGCACTCGTTGGAGATCTCTCAAGGCAGCGTTTCAATTTTTGTATTTTTGTGATGTTTTTTTCAAAAAGTCTGCAGTAAGAGACGTCATGTTAGTCTTTTGTAGGGCATTCATTTGTATGGATGCAGAAAGCCTAATACACTTCTTTATTTGATATTTATTTCAGGAAGACTAGACACTTCTGGCGAAGCAGCGAGAGTTCTGGCCCACCTGTTCGTCTACAGGGACGGCCTGTTCTGCGAACACTCATAGGCCTTACAGTACACTATATTGACGATCTTGTGCATCACTGAGCATTTAGGATTTCCAGCACTTGGACTCCTGCAGTGTGTTATGCACCATGCTGTGTCAAGAGTACACTTTTTGAAAATTTTATGTGTCTTGAAAAAAAGGATGTAAACTCATTTAGCTGACTGAACTTAATTCCTGGCTGTTTTACAACCTGTATTTATAGCCTGTTCAATTTTTATGCAACCTCATGGCATATCCAGTCCTTGGCTCTAATGTGTCAAGCCACCACCAGTATTGATAGGCAATTTTTAATTTAAAACTTGTTATTGCTTAACGTAACTTTCCAGTCATGGTATTCGGATTCATTTTACATGAGGTAGTTTCGCATGAGCCATAAATTCAGCTATTAAAGATGGTGAACTACTTTACCGGTAGCAAATGATGGCATGGCACTAGTTGGCATGAAAATATTATAACTGTAGGTCTACTACTTAAGCATAATATTCCGGCGAATCATGGTTGTGAAATAATGCCTAGTTCCCAAGCTTGATTTTAGAAATTTGCATCATCATATGAAAATATGTGAACAAAGGCAAGCGTGTTTACAAATTTTGGCAGGTGGATCTATGGTCGACACCACAGGTCTTTATACAACAAAGTTGACTGCACAGTCGTGTGTCATGTTTCACGCCTGAGGGCAAACTAATGCAATATAAAGAAATTGTACGCTACCATGCCTATTCCACAGTCGCATTTTTTCTCAAAAGTGTTGTAAGCCTTCATTGACTTATCGAATTGCCTTCATTTGTAAGCAGACACCAAGTCCCTTGTGCATGCTGTCTGTTTGGATTTAAATGCATACTGGCATTGCTAAGTATATGTGTCGTGCCTTGTGATGTTTTTTTTTTTCTGTACTTTCGGTTGTGCTGTGTATCTTGTTTCCTGTGTTCAATAATGAGCATACATTCTGTACTGTAGATGAAAATGTGTATTTTTACATTGACATTATGGATGTTATTGTTTTGATTCCAATAAAGTACTACAATTCACATATTTTGTATCAATTCATTTTAAGAATTTCTAGTGCATTCAAACAAAAAAGAGCTTGTATTATGCAAAAGAAATTGTTCAAACACTGACGTATAGATCAGTGGGTCTCAGCCACGTATTTTTCGAAAACCCCTTGTGGAATGAACAGTGGACGTGATGAAGGTAGGTGCCATAAATTAACTCGTGTATTGTGAAATAGGTGCCCTTTATTTCACTGTGCGAAAGAATGGTCAAACTGAAGTGTCACGCCAGTTTGATCTCAA
>JALIZH010025544.1:0-11860 GCA_030522465.1 Rhipicephalus appendiculatus
CTTGATGACTTGCAAGCTCATTCTGAACGAGGATAGCCTATCACTTCCTCCACTTTTGCTACCGGGATAAAAACCTGACCTTCCTGCTCCTCAGCGTGATGCGTTGCTGAAATTGCTAACGAAACATCAGGCCTCCTTCGACGCCATTGCTTCGGCACTCGGACAGACCTCAGTTGCGTCTCATCGTATCAACACTGAAGGTGACGTTTCTACCGAGTCTCCTTGGCCGAAAGCAAAATGATCGAGGAGAACGTGGCCGACATGCTCAAAAGAAACATCACACGACCCTCTGCGAACGCTTGGTCATCACCCGTTGTTTTGATGCAAAAGAAGGATGGATCTGTACGATTTTATGTTGACTACCGCGCGCTCATTAAGATAACCCGAAAGGGGTGTATATCCGATGCCCAGTATAGATGACGCACTTGACTAATTGCAAGGCGCGCAATACTTATCCACTCTTGACCTTCGATTCAGATATTGGCAAGACCCAATGGACGAAGCGAACATAGGGAAGACCGCGTTTTCTACGGCGGATATTTTTTATGGATTTAACGTAATGCCATTCGGCCTATTTAATGCCCCCGCCACATTTGAAAGGATGATCGACACTGTTCTTAGCGTCCTGAAGTGGAAAACATGTCTATGCTACTTGATCGATATCGTCGTGTTTTCCTCCAACCAACCAACCTCCAACCAACTAGCCCAAATGTCGATTCTCTTGCGTGTTTTCCTCCACTTTTTCTGACCATCTGCAACGCCGAGATGAAGTGCTCACATGCCTCTTCAATGCGGGACTTCAACTAAACACAAAGAAGTGCCACTTCGGTAGCACAACGATCAAATTTCTCGGACGACTTCTCGTTGACAAAGATGGCATCCAGCCGGATCCGGACAAAATTTCCGCAGTACTCAACTTTCCACGCCCATTTCGTGCAACAGAACTGCGCAGCTTCCTCGGACTCACATTATACTTTCGACGCTTCATACGAAACTTTGCCACCATTGCCTCGCCGCTCCACAGGAGCCTTTCTAGTACCGGTTCCTTCAATTGGAATGATCATTGCGAAGCTGCATTCCAAGAACTCAAGCACGCACTGACATCCCCACCGTTTCATTGTTATTTTCATGACACGGCACCTACGTTGCTACATACTGACGCTAGCGGGCAAGGAATTGGCGCCGTACTTCTAAAGCGCGACCGTGAATTACGCGAGAAAAAGTTGTCGAGTATGCAGGCCACACTCTGACCTCTGCAGAAAAGAGGTACTCTATAACCGAACAAGAGTGCTTGGCTGTTGTCTGGTCGATCCAAAAATTTCGTCCGTACCTCCATGGTCGACACTTCACTGTTGTGACAGACCACCATGCGCTATGGTGGCTGTCAACGATTAAAAAAAATGTCGGGACACCTGGGCCGCTGGATTCTCCGATTAGAAACATATGACTTTGACGTCTTTTTCAAGAACAGAAGAAAGCACAAAAATGCCGGCGCTCTGTCACGATGCCTTTTGCCGTCCTCGGAGCATGTCACGTCCCCATGTCAAATTGGCCGCGCTGTCGACGCGTCGACTACATCCGTTTCTTCCCTGACTTCGTCGACCCGCACTTCAGTGCTTTGCACTCACCAGGGTGCCGATTCTTATTGCATTGACATCATCAGTCACCCAAAGGGGGCTTCGTCTTCCCCTAATGTCAGGCTACGGAAACAGCTCAAGCTATTCAAGTTAGAAGACAATGTACTCTATCGGTATATTTTTCACCCGGAAGGCCATCGATGGGTTCCCGTCGTACCGCGTACCCATCGCGCTGAAGTTCTGCGGGCTGCACACGACGACACAACGTCAGGCCACATTGGTTACCACAAAATTCACGAGCGCATCCGCAGTCGATTTTTCTGGCCAGGTCTTTGCACGAGCGCAGCTAAATATACTGCCTCGTGCGCACTTTGTCAGCACCGCAAGCGGCCTACTAGGGCCCCAGTCGGGACACTACAACCACTTCCTTACCCAGCAGAGCCGTTCTCTGTCGTCGGAATTGATCTCTTCGTGGGTCTTTCAGCTACCAGAGACGGCAAGAGATGGATCGTCATCGCTCTTGATCACTTGACCCGGTATGCTGAGACGACATCGATCACTTCAGCAGCTGCTTCCGAAGTAGCAACCTTCTTTTAGATGCGAAGCATCTTATGCTCGGGGCTATGTCCGTTCCTCCCGCGTCCCGCGTCCCCCGTCCCACGTCCGGCCACTTTCATGAAGTAGGGAAGCACCCATTATGCGAACCAGAACACTGGTGTAATATGAAGGCCGTCAACCACTACCACAGTCATCAGAGTCATGGCCTAGAGCACAGAGAGGCTGCTTAGCAATGGCTTGGCAGGTGGTGTCTGTCGCCCAGGTTGAACCCATTCCTTGATCTTGTTTGCATGTGTTTGGAGGGGCTTGGTCCGTCCCTCCTTCCCGCGTCCCGCACCACCACAGCGCATGCGCATCCCCTCTCTCTCCTACGCTCACCCCCTTTCTCTCCTCTAGGAATCCTCTACTCTACGGAGCGCCCCCGCGTCCCACACCCCCCACAGCGCATGCGCGTCCCCTTAATCTTGCTTGCATGTGTTTGGAGGGGGGCATGCGCGTCCCCCTCCGCCTCTCTCTCCTACGCTCACCCCCCTTTCTCTCCTCTAGGATTCTTCTACTCTACGCAGCGGCCCCCCGCGTCCCACAGCGCGTCCCCACCCCTATGCTCTCCTACGCTCACCCCCCTTCCTCTCCTCTAGGAATCCTCTACTCTACGGAGCTGCTCCCACACCCCCACAGCGCATGCACGTCCCCTCTCTCTCTCCTCTCCTACGATCCCCCCCGTCCTTTCCTCTAGGAATCCTCTACGCAGCGGCGGGCACGACAGGGGGGTGTGACAGCTGCATACTCCGCTGGGGGCGCGACGGTAGTTCCGCGGTATGAAAATGACGGAGCGCGCGCGCCTCATTCTCTCTCCTGTGCAGCGCCGCCATGAGCGCCTGGACCGCTGCCGTGAAATGAGAGCGGCGACGTTCCTCCCGCTCAAGCTAATAATCTCCCCACTGCTTCGCATCCACACGTGGTTTCCTTTAGCGGGAGATTGGGAATTTTAGATGCGAAGCATCTTATGCTCGGGGCTCTGTCCGTCCCTCCCGCGTCCCACGTACGGCCACTTTCATGAAGTAGGGAAGTACCCATTATGCGAACCAGGACACTGTAGTAATATGAAGGCCGTCTACCACTACTACAGTCATCAGAGCCATGGCCGAGAGCACAGAGAGGCTGTTTAGCAATGGCTAGGCAGGTGGTGTCTGTCGCCTAGGTTGACCGCATTCCTTGATCTTGCTTGCATGTGTTTGGAGGGGGGGCTTAGTCCATCCCTCCTTCCCGCGTCCCACACGACCACAGCGCATGCGCGTCCCCTCCCCCTCTCTCCTACGCTCACCCCCTTTGTCTCCTCTAGGAATCCTCTACTCTACGGAGCGGCCCCCCGCGTCCCACACCCCCCTACAGCGCATGCGCGTACCCTCCCCCTATCCTCTCCTACACTCACCCCCCATTCTCTACTCTAGAGAGAACGTCGAACGTTACCTAGAGAAGGCAATGGCACAGTACATACGGCCACACGCCCTTCGTGCTCGCGGGTGACTTCAACGTGCATATAACCACGAACGACTGGCTCGTGCACCACATGATAGACGTGTACTCGTTGCGCCGCATTTCTGACGACAACCATAAGGGGAACGTGCAATGACCTTATTTTGGCAAACTTCACAATGAAAACTCTTCAAAAGCAACCCCTGACGCTACACTTCACCGATCACAAGGCCGTCGTCTTCAAAGCGCCCCGTGCACCGACGCAAGGAATCGCACACGTTCCCTAAATAAACACGCAACCACCACATACTCCGTCTTCTCTTATACATTCTCATTTATCCTTTCAATAAAATTCCCGCTCAAGCTGTCCATCTCTCCGCTGCTTCGCATCCACACATGCTTCCCTTTAGCAGGAGATGGCGAATTTTTTTAAGGCTATTTACCTACGACACGGGGCCCCTCATGTTCTTTTGAGCTACCGAGGCAAGTCATTTCTTTCAAGCACGCTCAGTGAAGTTCTCCAAGCGTTAAACACAGTTCATAAGACGACATATAGCTACCACCCACAAACCAATGGATTAACGGAGAGATTTCATCGCACGCTGTCTGACATGCTCTCCGTGTATATCCAACCTGACAATCGTAACTGGGATGCGATTCTCCCATTTGTAACATTTGCGTCTGTTCAACGGACCACAGGCTACTCTCCGTTTTTCTTAGTATACGAACGCCAACCAACCTCATCACTAGACGTTTATTTCTTCTCTGGCCCCGTCAACTCTTCACCATTCGTTTGCGACCAGTTTGTGTCCCGTGTTGCCCAATGCCGTCATCGCGCCCGTATTAACACGGAGGCTAGCCAAGAAGATCGCAAACGCCGTTACGATGCCACTCACCGCGTCGTGCTCTATCGCCCTGAAGACGATTTTCTTCTATGGACGACTGTGCGAACAGCTGGCTTATGCGAAAAGCTTGAGTCTCGCTATATTGGCCCCTACAAAGTGATAGACCAGACCTCGCCGGTGAACTATCGCGTCACACCTGTTCATGCCCCCACTAACCATCGCTGCAGCGGGACAGAGGTACTGCACGTTTCACGTCTCAAGCACTTTCATCTGCGCTCCAAAGTGTAATTCGTGGCCAGGCTGGCCGCTTCAGTCCGCGGGGAAAGTTAGTGTAGGCATTTATTGGACTGCATCTTCCTCATCTGTTAATAACCATCATCAGTCATTCACTCGGGCGTCTTCTTCGTCGGCGTCATCTTGACTTTCGTAGAATAAAGCGTCGGCTGAACCGTAATATATATATATATATATATATATATATATATATATATATATATATATATATATATATATATATATATATATATCAATGAGAATAATAGTTCGATGGGCCAGTTGTCTTGGTTCAGCAATGGGTTGTAACACAACGGAGGCGTTGTCAACAAGGATAAAATATTTATTTAGTTCCCAACAGTTTCGGGAGGGGACCTCCCCTTCGTCAGGGGTTGAGTTAAACTATCGTCTCTAGCGGCGTCCACTCGCCTCCGACAACATCTAAGAGGAAATGGAATATATATATATATATATATATATATATATATATATATATATATATATATATATATATATGTGTGTGTGTGTGTATGTGTGTATGTGTGTGTGTGTGTGTAAAGGCAATATTAAAACTAACAGAAGAAAAATTCTGCAGCATCCGACAGCAAATTCGAACCTGCGACCCAACCCTGCGCAGCGCGCCGCCGTAGACAACTGTACCATGCCCCATGCTTGCGCCGCTGTGCTACCGGCAAGGTACTTATATACACCATGTATCGTTGGCGGTAGGCAGATCTCGGAGGAGGTTGAGTGTGTTTTCTGTCATGTAACGTTCCAACATTTGCTTTCAGTATGAGAACTGCCCCTTGAGACACGCACGGAAAAGTGGCCCCTTTCTCTACCCAATCGTGATGTGGAAAGAAAAAATTACACCATTTCCCGCTAAAGGGAACCATGTGTAGATGTGAAGCAGCGGGCGCTAACGCTTACACTGGCGGCGGCGTTGACGCTGGCGCTCATCGCAGCGTTGCGCAGGAGAGAAAACTGGGGAGGCGCTAAGCAGGCAGTGATGGAGCAGTGTTTCCTACTGGAACATGCCAATCGCTGCTAATGGGCAATGAGAGACAGAAGACTCCGACTGGACACAGAGACCCGCACGCCGCTTTTAGTTAACGCGCAAGCTGCGAATTTTTATTGTTCAACAACGCACAGGAGAAATCTCCCACCGGCACCACCTTGGAGGTCAAGATCCATTTCCATATATACGGGGTGGCCAGTGAACGGTTGTGCAGCGCGAGCAGTCGGTTTTTTCAACCAAGAAACTCGCTAGCAGACGCTGCCTGCGTCGGCGTCGCGAGGCGAGAGAGGGGGGAGCGCAGGAGAGGAGAGAGAGGGGGTGACACGCATGCGCAGTGGGAGTGTGAACGCCGGGGGGCAGGGATGCGTAGAGGAGAGAGGGGGGGGAGCGTAGGAGAGGAGAGAGAGAGGGGGGGGACGCGCATGCGCAGTGGGAGCGTAGACGCCGCGGGCAGGGATGCCTAGAGGAGAGAGGGGGGAGTGTAAGAGGGGAGAGAGGGGGGGAGGCGCATGCGCAGTGAGGGTGTGGTTGCCGCGGGGAGGGATGCGTAGAGGAGGTGGGGGGAGAGGAGGTTTTTATTTTTTATTTCTTTAAAGGGTTTGCGCATGCGCAGTAAGGGTGGGCACGCGGCACACCACCACCACCGGATTAAGCTTCGCCATAAGATGCTTCACATCTAAAAAAAAAGTACGCCGGGAACACCTTGGGTCAGACGCCACCATGTCGCAGCAGACGCAGAGGGGGTCACTCCACGCACCGCAATTTTAAAAAAAAATCACGCCACATCGACGAAGTGAATGATGATGAGTGGGCGAAGCTCGATCGTTTTCAACCATGGCAGAAAGAGAATGTGTGGTCTGGAACGCGCTTATACTTCATGGTCATCAGCGTCATCATCATCGTTATCACGTGTAGTAGGTACATTCCACTATATTGGAACGCGCATATTCTTCATGGTCATCAGGCGTCATAGTCATCTTTATCACGTGTAGTGGGTACATTGCACTATACTGGAACGCGCTTATACTTCATGGTTATCACGTGTAGTGGGTACATTCCACTATACTGCGTCATCGTCATCTTTATCACGTGGAGTGGGTGCATTCCACTATACGTGGCTATCTACCTACCTACTACTACTGCTACTACTACTACTACTACTACTACTACTACAGAGGAGGGACAGACCCACATCCTTAGGAGCTTCGCCCCTAAAAGAAATATCTAAAAGCGTTGGCTTCTGCATTGTCGACACTTGAAGCGCGTTGCTCTAAACACAAAGACAACTGTGACATTTGTTAGACAAGCGTGAACTAACAACTGTGACAGTTGTTAGTTCACGCTTGTCCTGTGTGTACCTTCGCATTCTTGTCGAAAGTAAGTCTTTGTGCTGCAGCGGCACGCTACAAGTATGGAGCTGCTTGTCGTTCGTCGTGTGACCTTTCATTTTCTTGCTATCGCACTCATTGCTTCGCCAATGCGGCGAAACTGATTTTTCTTTTTTAACGCAAGTTTACAAACTAGCGATTGAGTTTCAGCGCTGTACGGTTCATTACCGCGAGGACATCGAACAACAAAAATGTCTTACAGCGGAGCTGTTAAGATTTTGTTAAGCCGTTTCACCTCCACAGATAATTATCACCATTATAAACCCCCACGCGCCATTTTCGTCCGGCTGTTCCTCTTCATCTTCTGCTTCATCTACTTCGTTCCCAAAACACGTGTGTCAATTTCTCCGCCTTGGGATAAAATAATACTGATCAGTTAGAGAACGAGTACAGAGAAAGAGCGCGCGAAAAAGAATGAAAGAAATAGAGAAAGAAAGAAGGACACTGACAAAAAAAAAGGGAAATGCTTTGCGAAAAAAAAAAATCTTCACGTGGTGCTGTTGAATCCGCCTACCCACGATCCGAAGGCAAGTATGGTAAATACTCGGCTGTCAACTCACGCTAGCAGAGCATAACATGGTCATGTACAGTTTAGTACACCAAGAGGGGGGGGACGGAAGGGGGGTGTGAGGAGAAGAGATGTGAGAGTGAGGACGAGGGAAGAAAGCAAAGCATTGCACAGAAATAAAGAGAAAGGGAGAAATACAGACAGAGAAAGAAAGAACGGGAAGAAAAATGAAAGTAGAAAGAGCGATAAAGAGAAACAAAGAGGAATAAACAGATCCAAAAGAGAAACGAAAAATAGAGAGAAGAGAGAAAAAGAAAGAACGATAAAAATAAAGAGAGACAGTGTAGACCACCCATCTTCATACTTCGTTCAGACTTGGCGCCACTAGTGCGAAACTGTCTTAACATTTAAATGGGAAGCATTTATTTGCGTACTGCAGGCACTTTTAGAGTATCTAGCTATCTATCTATCTATCTATCTATCTATCTATCTATCTATCTATCTATCTATCTATCTATCTATCTATCTATCTATACCGCCCATGTCCGGGTGCTCTTGTAATCACCCTCTTAACTTCTGGTAAACCCAAATTAGTATGCAGGGTAAGATAGTTTGACGAGTATGACTCGCTACTAATGACATGATTAATGTTACGATTCCGTCACGTACGTCGTCAAACGCTTACCGCCAGACACGTGTGACACATACCCGTATACCACAGGCGGATATGTGCTACAGGTGATTGACAGTTTTTATCTACCCAGGAACGGCGTGAACACATTCATACTTTCAACGCGAGAGCGTTCAGAATAGCTGACATTGGCAGCGTGGACCCGACGAATGGAAAGAATAGATGGCAGGGTTCCAGGAGGAATCGAACCTCATCATTCTGCCTGGCAATCAAGTATTCTGGCACAAAGCCACGCCAGGTCTCCGAACTGCTTATTAAATAGGCCCTAATGTACGTGAAACGTCAATTGCGGTTGCACTGCTGGCTACCCAATTTTATAAACATTACATATGTACTGCTATGATACAGCCGTCACGCCGGGTTAACGTCAATTGTAATTAAGCGTCATCCACTGAAGTTGATTTAAATAGCAATTTCGAGGGCTACCATCCTCGAAAGCACAAGCGCTACATATCAGCTTACCGCTTCTGGTGTTGCTATCACCCGTGTTGCTGTTGACATCGTTACGCAACTGTAAACAACTGGTTATATAAAACACATGCGACTGTTCAACACTCGTCTGTGCGTACAACATTAGTACATATGTTCAGCGTCATTTCGTAACGTTTTCTTCAATAAAAAAAATAGAACACAGTCACCTTCCCTCCGCATGCATCGCATAACAGCGATTCCCAAGGTACGTGGTATTTGCCATATCTTTTTATAAAAAAAAATGAAGTGAATACGATTACAAATTCTGTCGTTTTTGTAACGAACACACGGTATATGGTTTTTTACTTCTCCGCTTTGCACCCCTAATGGCTAATACAATCCTGAGAGTACGATAAGGAACAGAATATTTAGCAATAAATTAGTTAATGTTTGGTAGTGAAAACACATACCGGAACTCCTGTACTGTGATTATGAGTCTTCATAGATATATCCAGAAAGTAATTGCTGATTTTTGTTTTCTTTTCCAGTTCTGGAAGAGGAACCACGAAGTATGGGTACCCCGAGCAACTGCTTTTCATGATAATTGCACGTGGTATCGTTGGGAAGGCGATACTGGTTTGACAGAGTCCCAAGTGGAACTTGAGTTTTCCTATTACAACGACTACCGCAAGGGATTTAGGTAAGACAATTACCATACCTTTATTTGTTCAAAGAAAAGTTATTTGATTTATTTACAGAACTTCCTACTCAACTCGATATTTCGGAGAAAACGGCACAATGTTTGTCGTAGGAACAGGTAACTCTAATTTTCATGACTTTCAATCAGGAAAATCTAAGTAACCTTACTTGGCGAGCAATCGCTTCTTAAAGCCCGATGCCATGTACAGTATAGAGTAAATACAGTAGTTCAACAACCGAAAGATGTGTGGTGTGTTAAGAGGGAATGCTTATAGTAAAATTTCTTCAGAACATTATGAGCATTATTTTTCGCGTAGAACTGTCCTTCTGGTAAAGACGTTATAATTAATAATACATCAACATCACAGCTGTTGCGCGGACTATAGACCTGAAAATAATATAAGAAGGTTTACAAGAGCCGCGTAGATAGGTATGATTCTTTAAAAAAAAAAAACATGTGAGCTATAGTTTCAGTGTAGAATGCCACCTTTCCATTTCGTTACCTGCATATTTCGTTCGAGCTTCCGTGCTGTTTAAGCTTTCTCTGAATTTATGCGACATGTTAACCATTTCCAATTGCCACTTAGCGAGGTACGATGGTGCTGGCTTTGAGTTCGTCGTCTTCTGTATCAGGGACCTGCAAGGCACCCATATGCTGGACCTGCAGCAAAAAAAAAAATGCACACGCAAACATTCAATGTACAAATTTAGGCAGGTCGCGCATTTATAAGTAAATCTTGGCGCTGTGGCATAAGAATGTTGTGTTTCGATCAGTACGGTTTTAACATGGAGCAAGTGAGATTTTCCAGTGGGCAAAGTCAACATGAGCAGTGTAGCAGCCAAGTTTAGTGACGGGCCACCTGTATTTCTGAAGTAGGCCAGGTTCCCTTTGAACCCGGCTCAACACTGTTATTTCAGTGGGCGACTCAACAAACGAGGCGTCATCAGGGGCAATGCGAACTTTCTTGCCATCATACATTAAAGCCGAGACACGCCAGATGTACTCCGGACTCCAGGTTTCTGTTTCATTGCGGCATATGATGCTCTCAAAATATAAATGTACACTTCTTAATATTGGCCAAATCTCGTATATAGGGTGTTTTAACAAATGTGTCCAGCAATCCTAAAAAAAACATTACTGATCCCTCTGTCATAGGAATCGGTATAACACGAAAGTGAAAACTGTCGTCTCAGAAGTAGTGCTTATTGTGCACTGTTTAGAAGAGTTTGTAGAACGGCTGTTGGTGTTTGGCAGATATAGCATTGTTTCACGTGGATGCACCCCCGTTAACGCCTAGCGGAACATCTCCGTCGCGACGACTAACACGCATGATCATGACTTAACCGTTGCGGTAGCTGAAGTTGGTAACCTAATATACCAGGACACAGCGTATCGTGAATTCCGCGCAAACATGGCATCAACAAGCACAATATAAACACTGGTAGTTGATAATTCCGCCTCAAGGCCTCGCCAATTAAGGAGAGAAACGGCACGATGTGCGCTCCGAGTAACGCCTGTTGTTGCAGTTCTGTGGTTGCAGTTCCTTTAGGCCCATGGTCTAGCCCAGCAAACCTTGATTCCAGCAGACTGCATAGACAGAGAATAATTTTATCAACTGGAACTCTATTCACTAAAACATTATTTGTGTTTTTTCAGTTTCACTTTTCTTCGAATGTGCATACCAGTACAATTGATTTCCTATCTGTGAAAGATAAAATAAAGTAGAGATATGGGGTGCAGTTATGATGATGCACAACTGCCCAGAGTGGAGCAATGGGTGTCAGCAGCGAATTCCCACTGCTTCCAGTAGTTCTTGCTCAACTATAGCTGTTTACAACCTTGTCAATGCAAAGGTCGTTACATGTTCCTAAGACGAATTTTATCATGCATGATGATAGAAGAGCCCAGGAAATTCACAAGTTTATTTTTTTAAATGCGCAGAAAAGTTTTGTGCGATTATTCAAATGTACAAGCTGGGGATAGCGTCGCATGCCAGTCTAGCCAGCGCAGGGGGCCAGAATAATGAAAGTAAGGAGCCAGCAAGTGCTGTTAACTTGTGGCTGCTCTGTACAATAACACAAGGTTCAAAGCTCTCACACAATGACAACTGCAATGCCATGAATTCCCATTCACATCACACTCCCTACCACAAGAAGCAGCTGCGGAGAACACTGGCAACACAGTGCAGCATATCTTGCTGCAAAGCGACATTATTAGATGCGAAGCATCTTATGCTCGGGGCTCTGTCCCTCCCGCGTCCCCCGTCCCGCCGTCCCCCGTCCCGCGTCCGGCCACTTTCATGAAGTAGGGAAGCACCCATTATGCGAACCAGAACACTGTAGTAATATGAAGGCCGTCAACCCTAACACAGTCATCAGAGTCATGGCCAAGAACACAGAGAGGCTGCTTAGCAAT
>JALIZH010025547.1:0-10079 GCA_030522465.1 Rhipicephalus appendiculatus
TCGGCGATGGCGTCGTTGGCTGTGAACAAAAAGTCAGCGTTGTCCGTCAGCGAAAATTAGAGGTAGATGCAAACAAGGGAATTATAAGAAACGAAACTTCGGTTGGGGCGGGACCGGGGATTTGAACCCACGACCCCTCGTTCCATGCCGCGATGCGTTAAGCCACTCGTTTACTACGCGTACACGCTCTAGCATACGGCCAGCTATTTCCATACAACCTTTACCGCTGGTGGTACGCACATCCCGAAGGTGCGTCACTGTGGTAGATGTTTCCCTATCAACCGCGAGATGGCGCAAAGGGCCCACGGGCGCGCTTTCCGTGTTTCGTCGCGCCGCATACATGGATATAGGAACCCGACTGCGTCCTCACTTGGGCTTTCTTTGCGGCACGGCTTAGGTGTCCAGGGAAAAGAGAAGTCAGGCATGGGGAACGCGATACGAACACGGTCCGACTACGCTATCGCGTTCTAATCTTGAAAGCGCAGCAGATGCATTCTCCTAGTTTCATGCGAGGATTTCAGAAATAGGCTTGATGCAGCCACTGGGCTGTGTGTAGCTGTCTTTGTGTCAAAACATAGTGCTTTCTTTTCTATACTTAATGTAGCTTTCATATAAACCTCGAAATGCGGTAACTCAATTTGTTAATTTGTCCTACTTTGACGAACGCCTTTGTGTCGCTTTTGTCGTGGTCGATGTATCGCAGAAATTAAATGAAACGTTCCTCTGCACAACTACTAGAGCTTGAACAAGCCACGGGGAATGATAACATGCCAGTGAGGGAAGTATAGGCAGCAAGCTTGCAGGGCAACAGTTCCGAGGGGTTTACGAATCAGTTGAGTAAGTGCGGGAAGTAATATGTTCATCATTTTATCGGGCCCTTTGACGCGTGGCATATAAGAAGCATTTTTCGAATTGACAAAGTATTACGAATGCATAATCATGCCGTTTTTCACAGTTCACCATCGTCAGTGTTGCTTTATACACTGTATTTCATACGCTCGTCTTCGCATCTCTGCTTCCTCCATATCGTATCGTGCGCATTATAATGTCCCTGATGGGGAGGAGTTCATCAGTTTATTTCCACTCATCCTGTACTATGGGCAGTTTCTCAACATACATTTTACAAGTGGGCCTGAAAGACCATAGCTCCATAAAATGTTGCATTCAGCGAATATTCAGAATAAAAAAATTGCAAAATCCTGCGCTAAAATACATCTCCGGATCTCCTTCGCTCTTCTCTAATGCTTTCTATATAAATAGTCCGAATCGAAAAGAAAATGCGCGCATGCTCCACAACAGTTGCCTATTTAATGTCTGTCCATGAAACTAAGAAGGTTGAATAGAGAGAACGCACCTAATTTGAAAACAATATTTCTCAATACCCATGGATTCTTCATAAAACTGTCCTTGGGCAGTTACATCGCAAACCCTGCAACATTTTAATTGATTCTAGTCGTGTTCGAAGCCCCTTTTCTTAGAACTCCTTGAACACCCTCGTTGCAGCCTTTGGATGTCTTCCACTATGCAGCATCGATCTCTTTTTTAGTGTTCCATCCTCAGATGCAGGAAGGAATCCCAGGGATAGCGGTCGAGGCTTCATTGTAGCAGGGAAGCGTGATTACACGCTAGCCAGGTGAAAATCTCCCAGACCGCCTCCCGTGTTTCCGATGGGGCATTGTACAGCAGCATAACCCACGGCGGTATTAACTCTCGATGCCCGTTCAGAGCGCGCTGTCACAGTTTTTCTAGGATTTTCGTCTAGAAGCTTGCATTATCGGTCGTTCCGGAGAGAATATATTTCGTCTGGAAGACTCATTCGCAGTCATGGAAAATTTTAAAAAATAAACTTCTGTCATATTTTGTCTGCACGCCGTTCTTCGTAAAGAGGGATTCACCTGCACCGAGGAATCCCTTTGAACGCAGTCACTTTTGTTTTCGGGATCAGACACAGACACTTTTCACCATGTGTAATAATTTGCGTTAGAACTTTCGATCGCAGAAACTTTCGATCACCGCTTACATGTTGAAACCATTCCGTATAAGCACTTATAAGAGTCAGTGCTAAAAACTTTTGCAACGTGTTTTGCGTGCGCGCACCGTGGTAGAAGATATTGAGCTTTGATTGGAACGACAGCAAGTTCAGCCACTCGTGAGAGATTGGTCATGAATGAATGGAATTTTGATGGGACTAAATGCAGGAGCACTCGTGTGCTTAGATTTATGAGTGCGTTAAAGAACCCGAGATTGTGGATTTTCATCCAAAGTCTACCACTATGGCGTTCCTGGTAATCAGTTCCTGCTTTTGACATGTGAAACTCTAGATTTTTTTTATTATGAATAAAGGTAAGGCGTGGAGAAGGTAAAGGCACACGAGATAGGGTCCATGAAAATCCAAATACCAGCTATCAACTGTTAGGGGGCACTGCGGTGGCCAATAATGTACACACAAGAAGTAATCTGCACATGTTCAGAAATACTGGTGCCACTTGTGAACAAGCCACACATGCAGCTCTATGCGATAGATAACTGCCCAGAAATTACTTTTTTTTTTGTTTACGCAAGCAAATCGAAGCCTCGCTCACGCATGCACTTCCATTACTATCGATTTGCCATATCTCAACCATTACACGCGCTTCATTCTTGTAGCTGTATAAAAGTGCACATTCATCGAATTTCGGGGTCCATTTGCCGCTATTGACAATGAAAGAAAGATAATATGGTAAACCTTTGAAAGAGAGCCTCTTATGCTCCATTAACACAATGACATGTGTGCCCCCACATAGATGCCGCTGCAGCTGTAAGAGAGAGAGAGAGAAACAACTTTATTTGAGGTCAAACTAAGACCTATAGATATTCCTCCGCCAGGAGGACCATGGCCAGCTGGTCGGCGAAGGCCGCCGACGCCAACCACACCCGCCAGTGGGGAGGTGGGGGGGTTAGGAACATTATTCACCAACAGCAGTAAGGCAGTCTGCAAATTCGTTGTTATGCTTTGCGGAACGAATGTCTGTCCACCTTCTGCCTGCTGCCTGCTCACTTCCTTCTGTAAGCTCCACTGTGTATCTTACCGAGCTTATCGGCAGCCGTAAACCAATGTTCATACCGTATCTACTGACAACTTTAGCCGGGTCTGTGCGATCACGAATGTATTCTTCAGACATCAACGGACACGGTCTTTTTTAGTATTCCTTTCTGCAACCATGTTCGGAGTCGACGTCATAGCCTTCTTTAAGCAATCAGTGTCAGTGGCTAATTCCGATGCGAAGATAACCTACCTATAATAAACCGTAATACAGTTGGCTAGAGCCGACCTCTAAGCGTTTGCCAATCTTGCCAAGGTATAAGTCACTAAGAATTTGGTCAATAATAGGAGCAACGGGACTGACTGGTAATTTTTAAGCATTCATTCGCAATGAATAATTTAAACAGCAAAATGTCTTTACTTTGACCAAATTCTTAGTCTGTTTAGGCATGGTTTATTCAAGGAAGGCTAATGCGCACATCCAGAACTAAATACGTTTGCTGACCGGGGGGCACTAAGGAATACGGTCAGACACTGTTTCTTTAGTTTTCATAATGTTTTAAAAAATCTGACGCTCGTGACTGCCGCCTACCTCATAGAAAATTAGAGTGGTGTGTGCTGGGAATACCTCCAGCTGTAACTTCTTTTTCCCTGATATATTCGAGCATATGCCGCTGTGTAATGAAGTTCAATCCAATCAGCGGGTAGCTTAGGTTTACGAACGATGTAGAGCATTTTCTGCAAAGGTAGTTAAGCGAAGTCGGAAAGTAGAGGCACTGCCACATGAACATTTTTTTTCTGGCTCTCAACCTTAATTATTTAAGTTATTTTTCCAAGATAGTAAGCCTATGGGCCCTTCATCGCAGAATAATTGACAGCGCAACGGGTTAGATAAGCACAGAAAGCGCTCTCAATTATTTTACAATGAACAACCACCAACTCTTGCCCAACTCGCAATTCTGCTTCAGTATGGGTACTTTGTGAGTAGCAGTGGTGTGCTTCAGTAGAGGGTTCGCAGGAGTAAATGGAATGCTTTAGGAGCTGCCCACGCCCTTAACATTAAAAGACTCTGCCGCGTGTTTCTACTTCGAGGAATTTATTCTCTCTCTCTCGCCCCGTCTTGTTGGAGCATCGAACGCTTTCTATCTCACAAGTTCTTTCAATGAGGCTCAGGAGTGTGGTGTAATATGCTTCCGATAGCTTCACCTGCGGTAAAAGATGAATATCAAGGAGGACTATAGGGATCTTCGTTTCCCAGGCTTAGCATCCGTCCATTGCAGCGAAGCCCAGGGCGGGCACCCATGTTCAGCGACGTCTGTGCAATCTGCGTCATCAGAAATGCAGACATCTGGCTAGGTCGGCAAGGCCCATGGTTCCATTAGTCTGAGTGACCGCGGGGGCTCGAGAAGCATTAGCCATCCTGCTGTTGCTCCTCATGCACAATGCATTTCGCCCACGCCCATTACACTTTGGAGTGAGGGCTCTGTTGACAGATCCTACAGGAAAAGTCATATAAGCAGGTCCTAGCCAGGGTTCGTACACTAGCGTTTATTTTCTTGAAATATATGGCACCCGTCCCGACGTCTACATGATTTAATTCATGCTGTCGAATAGGTCTCTCTTCTAGTATACCGTGTGTCGACTCTAAAAGTTCTGCCTGCTAAATTGCATTTCTTAACTGCAGTTCGTATTGCTCACAATGTGTTTGTAGTACTGCTGCAAAACTGTGGGAGAATGTTTTTTTTGTGTGTTAATCACATTTTTCTGCAATGCATAAATACGGAGCATCCAATACGCAAGTCATGCGGCACACTAAAGCGAGGCAGAAAGTGACTGCGTTGTACGAAAATCTGCTGTTTGCTCCTGCTGCCTTGCTATGACTTTTCTTTCTTTTTTTTTCGCCTTTATATGGGTCGAGATTAATGTTTAAACTGGCGTGGCAATTTTGTAGCGGACAGCATGAGTCAAATAAGGATACTTGGTGAAAAATTAAGCGCAATAAACGGGACAACAAAAGGAGAGACACACAGGACGAAGCGCTTCTCTCCTTTTGTTGTCCCGTTTATTGAGCTTAATCTTGCACCAAGTATGCATCACCAACTGGCCCAAACCTCTACTCTTCTGAAGCCAAAAAAGGATAGTATATTAAGGAGACTTCGAAAAACATGTTATTGAATCCTGGCAAATGTAGGGCTTCAGGTGACGAAAAAGACGTTGAACCGACAATGCCGCTGCAGCCAAGGTTTTGACAAAAAGTTTTTTTCTTCCTCGCGCTGACACCGTCTTTAATGTTCAGTGTTGATTTTCACTTGACACGTTTTAGTTCAGGGACATTATCTCATAGATGAAAACTCTGCTTTGTGTGAGATGTTTTCTTTGCTCGTTGATGCATTACCACTACAAATTGTTGACGTTTTTGAAATTCTTGGGGTGTAGGACGGTGCGAAGAACAACAGGAATCTAATCTATTACATATATGTTTGCATAAAGTAATTGCCATTATTCATAGCCGATATAAATTTACCACAACTGCCATTGCTGACGCATCCCTCGAGTCACAGTTCAGAAGTACCTGTACGTTGCGTACCTATACCTGTACCTGCCAGAAGTACCAGTACCATGGTCTTCGTTTTGTGCCCGCTGAAGAATGCATTAAAGCGAAAGCCTTTGACACCTCATGAAAAACTAAAACTTACCGTCGGCTGCATCGGTGTCAACAAAAAGTGATGCGAAAAATCATGTGATGACACCATCATGTGACGTCACATGTCGCCAAAATTTGTGCCGTTATTATGAAGTCATCGTGACGTTAGAAGATGACTTCGTCGCACGACGTAGTCACTTCGTCAACCTTTGGTCGACCTTGGAGGAAGTGCTACAAAACCACGTGAAATGCAGAAAGGTTTCGGAGGCGGGAGGGATGGATACTGAGAGGAGGAAGACGCAAAAGAAAGAAAATAAGATGGTTTTCGGCTACGAGCTATCCTGAAGGGATCCATCAAGAACCGCGTGACTTTAATACAACACTTACCTTTATCTTACGACAGTTAATAAATACTGTTGAGTGCATTGAGTGTATGAAGGGCACTGACATCTGCTCAAGAAATATTCATTGAGCTCCGTCCACCAACACATTACGATATTCGCAGCTGGTTTTTAAGTACGGAGAATAGTTCAATAGTTCAGAATTCTACTGGGCCAGTTCCGTGGGTCTCGGATTAACGAGAAGCACGTAGGGTAAGGCGGGGCAAAATGAGACACGGGGCAAAACGCGACATTTTGACTTTGCCGAGCTCTATAGAGAATGCAAAAGGTACTTTTTTTGTTTCTCTATTTCAGCGATAGCTGCAGTTAGTTGTCCATCTTTTTATGTGTAAAAATTGATGATCGCTCACATCGTTCGCGCGGGAAAAATTACGCGGCTTGTGTCAGTGCGTTCGCGACCCGTCAAAAAGGGGTGAAATTCTGCTCGGTCAAATTTTCGGATCCGTGCATGAAGCAACAACGTAAGCGTTTATTTTGTTACTTTAGACTACTAGCTACATGCCACGAAAAGTTTGGTTCATTTGGTGCCCGGGAACAAAGCAGGAATTTTTTTGAATTCGGGCATATGAGGGGGGGGCAAAACGCGACAAAAAGGCATTGAATTGCCTCAGAGAGTGTCTTATTAATTGAACCATTTACTTACACTCATTATCTATAATTATTTGTTTAGGAGGGTTTGGACGTACAAAAGAATATCATATAGAGCTTCCTGGGACGAAAACGACATGAAAAAGCACTGATTGCTGTTCAGGACATGGCTCCCTCCATTCGCGCTGGATCGAGGTTGTTCTGCGTTCCCAAGGATGCTCTCAAGAGGCGCATGAAAAAATTGGCAGAACCTTCAAGTCAAGTCGTTCACAAACACGTCTTGGGATCGAGTTTTAATGACATTGCTCAAATACCGAAACCAAAAAAAAAGCGCTAGGAAAATCCGAATCTAGCACAGTTATTAACTAATTGCCTCAGAAAGCCCGGCTGACGAAGTTAAAAGCCACGAAACGCCAGAGCAGTTCTGCATCAAAACGGCAAAAAGAGGCTAAGAAGATACGTCAGAACATATCTAGCCGTCAATCGTTGAATAATCCAATGAAGTGCAAGCGTTCAACGAAAGACAACATTAGCACAAAGAAAGACTGGCGGTGTTTGATCTGCAAGGAGTTTCGGAGCAACACAGCACCGGGTTCTGTCTGCATTCAATGCTTGGAGTGCAAGGACTGGGCTCATTAAGACTGCGTAAGGGCCCAAGGAGTGAATTGCAAGTCCTTCTACTGCAAAAACTGAAGGGACGAATTTGTTTGACACTGTCTCGTTTTGCCCCACGCAGCGTCTCATTTTACCCCGCAGGTTGGGGCAAAATAAGACATTTGGAGCATTTCTTATTTATTTTTTAAAAAAAACTTTTTAATAGTGGCAACATGGTAATATTTATGTAGCACATACCTTGTACCCAAAGGAAAGTTTCTGCATTGATGTTTAATGGTAACGAGTGAAATAAAAATAAATATTCACTATTTTCAAATTTTTGTCGCATTTTGCCCCACCTTACCCTAATTTTGTGAATAAAAATATATGAGCTGTGTTCTAAAATATTAAGTTTCTTGGACTCTATAGCAGGGGCTCATCTCACTACAGTTGCAGTTGCAATCAAGATAAGTTGTGTACATCGTACTAGAGTTATCCTAGCAACGTACGCAGGATGTACGTGGTACGTATGCTTGTGTACCGTGCGCCATTTCGTACGCGACATAAAGTATTTTAGGTAGTTTCGAGCAAACATCCACAAAGAAGTCGGTGTTTTTTTTTCGTTGCTCTTCTTTTCCCGCGCCTGCTGCCCTACTGATTTTATGCTGTCTGGCCTTAAGTGTGACTTTCAGTCGTGATACTTAAGGTCGCTTCCGCGCTCTCTCATTATTTCATTAATAATACTCGGCAGCGCCTAAAAGCGTCATTGGAACTGAAATATTACACTATAAAACATTGTCCTTAAACGCTTATCTGTAATGGGAAATACTACGATACTTGTGGTGAGTGAATGAAATGAAGCGGGCTTCATTTAGCCACAAGGTGGTATGGAAAGCTGCGTGCGTCAAGAGTGGTTTTGTTTTGGCATCACCTTATCTTCCTAAAAATAGCTGTTGCGTGTGAAGGATGCTTGTCTAGTAAGCTTAAAGGTGTGAGATGCCGTAGCAAACGGAAGGTCTTGTAATCAACACCCTGGTGTATCAGTGTTTCGTAGCATTTAATAAATCGTCCTGCACAAACCACAATGTGGAGTAAAACAACAGATAGTTGACTGCAATATCTTGTTTGTCCAAACAGGTATGAATCATCTGCGAAACAGCTCGTTTCCGCTGCCGCATAAGAAAGGAGGAGGTGACCGGTGTTCGCACCACGGGGCCTTACGTCCGTACAAGTTCTCCAAGATGACCCGGTGGCCGCCATGGCGGTGGCGAGTCGAGCGGCACAGAGGCACCGGCTTTGTCTTCCGAGTGATCAGGGCTTTGTCACTTTTAGTCGCCGCACTCACGGTTGTTTTCTGGACACACGCTTTTTATCGATTTTCCGGTATTACCGATCAAAATGGAGAAGAAGATGACGCTATATTTACGCCAGCTACCAAGACGCAATCTACAATCGCTGCCGCTGAGCTACCTGCGGTATCACACACCCCTCCCCGCAGGGAATCGCGTCGTGGTGAAGTTATCTTGTCATCGGCAGCATCAAAGCCCCACCTGCGCGAGACTTTCAAGGAACAGCCGATGAATGTCGGTGACTGGGTGTCGTACCTCAGAACAAAACTTAAGCTTTTTCTGTACTCTGCGTACTTGCACAACCGTCTCGCCGCACCCGTGGTATGAGTTATAGGCGCATACGCCAGCATGTAAACGGTGCCCAAGTTTCCTGTAGCCTCGAGTGTGCCAACGGTGAAGCAATTGTGGTCGCCGCCACCCAGAAGACCATTAATGAGAACTGGAAGCTCAAGTATGGTGCGGCCTTTTAGGGGCGAAGCTCCTTAGGGTGTGGGTCTGTCCCTCCTTTGTAGTATGTAGTAGTAGTAGTAGTAGGTAGCCACGTATAGTGGAATGTACCCACTCCACGTGATAAAGATGACGATGACGCCTGATGACCATGAATAAGCGCGTTCCAGAGTAGTGGAATGTACCCACTGCACGTGATAACGATCACGATGACCCTGATGAGGAAAACAAAATCAGGGGGGAACCCCCTCCTTGTGGTCCGTAGAGCTCTTGAACAAAATCATCATCTCCCCCATATGTAAATATTAGGACATTGTGTTTATACTTTATCAATATGTAACTAATGAAACATTGTGTATATACCTTGTATGTATAATCACACCACACCCCCATGTTTGTGTGTCAGGTCTTTGTATGATGATCGAGTGGGCAAAAATTTACGGGGATTGACGGTTTACCAGATTACCTACGTGGAGCTTCGCCCACTCATTATCATTCACTTCGTGGATATGGCGTGATTTTTTTTCTCGTCTCCTAGTTCGTGTAGGGGGGTGAGGAAGAAAAAAAACACACAGTTGTACAGTGGAAAATGGCACGCATTTGCGCAGCGGTGCCTGCGCATTCCCGAAAAGCACACATCTTGTAGTTACGAACAAAAAACATCGGCTGGAAGATCAACAACACACTCATCCAACTTATTTCATTCACGAGTAGTAAAAGAAAAAAAGAATTAGCAAAAACACCGGTACGACAGCTAACATCTCGCATGTTTTTTCGAGTGATCATTTCTGTGACATGAAAGTAAAACGTGTCCTCACAGAAATCGTTGAATGTTTACTGTACAATTGATATAAGAAAACTTGAACAATGTCTAATGGGGTTGTAACGAGGATACATCCACGTTCACGCTTAGTGGTACATCTCCGTTTTCTACAGAAGAACTCACTCTTCTTTATGCTAATCTTAAGTCTAGCAGCGCTAAGTGCCTCGAGGACCTTCTCTAGGTGCTCTCCATGATCTTCCTGCGTTTTCGA
>JALIZH010025548.1:0-10477 GCA_030522465.1 Rhipicephalus appendiculatus
CCGCACCCGTGGTATGAGTTAAACGTATGTTTACGATATCACATCTGCAGCAGTGGTTGAACTCAACAGATAGCTAGGCACCGGGACGTCTCCAGCGCATCGCGTTGCTCCATCATTTTCATTATCATTCACAAATATTCGAAGTGTAATGCCAAAACGTGACCACCTTGCTTCCTATCTTGATGACTGCGATTGTGACGTTCTTGCGCTGACGGAGACATGGCTGCACCCTGATATTTCCGACAGTGAAATCGCTTCTTTAGCGGACACCCATAATATATATCGCTGTGACCGCAACAAAAAAAGAGGTGGCGGTGTCCTTCTCGCAATAAAAAAAACGATCACTTCCCATGTTATCAACACATATTCTGAGCTAGAGGTTGTGTGGGCCGTGTGTCTCAGTTCCACCACGAAGGTTCTGTTGGGAATTTGCTATCGCTCCCCTGACTCCACAAACTACTTCTCTAATGAACTCCGGTCTAGCATCATTAAAGCAACACAGCTTTGTTCCACTAAATTCACTTACCTCCTTGGTGACTTCAATTTTCCCTCTCTAATTGATTTGCCCCAACTGTCCTCATCATGTCGCCTCTCAACAGAATTTGTTAATCTAACTGTAGACTTTAACTTATCCCAGGTTGTTCATCTACCGACTCGTGGCAATAATCTGTTAGACCTGATTCTTACGAACGCGCCAGAGACTACAGGGCAGATTACACATCTAGACGGTTTCTGTGACCACAACCTACTCCAAACAACCATAAAAGTTCCTTTTCAATTCGCGGGAGTCGAAACAAAAACGATACGCGATTATAACAAGGGAAACTATGCCGAAATTAACAAAGAACTTGACTCCTTCTTTAGCCGCTCACTTTTTCCGTCATTTTACTCAAGGTCCATTGAAGATAACTGGATAAGGTTCAAAGAGAAGCTATGCGCATTGGTCGACCAACACGTGCCTCTTATCAAAATAACAGCTGATAAAAAACAATCCATGGTTCACGAAACATCTTCGACAGCTTCGTAACAAAAAGAAACGCTTATATAAAGCCGCAAAACGTTCGGATAACCCGACATCCTGGGAAAAATATGACTGCTGCGCAAAAGATTACTGCTACGCTCTTTCTGTTGCTAAAGATAAATATTTTGCTCATGATCTCCCTTCACTGCTCAAATCTAACCCTAAGAAATTCTGGCAAATCTTACGCCCTAATGATCACGTTAACCGCATTGTGTTACACGACGATAACGGTGCTCCTCTTCCAGACAATGAGTGTTCATCTGCTTTCAATAATTTCTTTTCATCCATATTCACAAAAGAAAGCTTAGATAAGCTGCCAGTGGTCACTGATCATGACTACCAATACATGACACCCATAGACCTTTCAATCGAAGGTATCGCGCACCTAATTGATAATCTTAAGCTATCCACTACACCAGGTATCGATAATATTAACTCCAAAATTTTAAAGAACACGGTCTCAGTTTCTAGCAAGATTTTATTCCACATTTTCCAGCAATCTCTAAACACCGGTCAGATTCCCACCGATTGGAAAACCGCCAAAGTTGTACCCATCTTTAAAAAATGGCGACAAAAATATAGTTGGAAATTACCGACCCATCTCATTGACGTGCATTTGTTGTAAAATGATGGAACACATTATCGCATCTCATGTTTACAGTCATCTCGAATCTAATAATTTCTTTTTTCGCGAAACAGCACGGGTTCCGGAGAGGTTTGTCATGCGAGACTCAACTACTGGAATTAACAACAGATTTGCACTTTAACATGGACTCAAACTTACAAACAGACTGTATCTTCCTTGATTCTCTAAGGCATTTGACCGCGTTGCACATAGCCGCCTCTTCATTAAGCTATCCGCAATAAAACTGGATTCGTTAACTCTATCCTGGCTCCGGGAAATTTCCTTTCTAACAGGCAGCAATTCACATTGGCCAACAATGTCTCGTCGTCCTTTTCTTATGTTTCCTCAGGCGTACCTCAAGGGAGCGTACTTGGTCCCCTATTGTTTCTAATTTATATCAACGACTTGCCCAATAACATATCATCCTGCATGCGCATATTCGCTGACGACTGCATTATATATCGCCCAATTCACAGTTCCACCGACCAGATGGCTCTTCAGGAAGACCTCAACTTAATTACCGATTGGTGTGCCACATGGCTAATGCACTTGAACTCAACGAAATGCAAAGTAATGTCTTTTAGCAGGAAGGATTCCAAATCCAACTTTTGGTACAGTATAAATAGCAGCACATTATCCGAGGCCTCTTCTTTTAAATACTTAGGCATCACCCTTACTCCAAACCTTTCATGGACTACCCATATTACTAACGTATGTGCCAATGCTGCCAGGTCATTAGGGTACTTACGTCGTAACCTTCGAAACTCGCCCTCCCTCATTCGCAAGCTTGCTTTCCAAACATTCGTCCGCCCACAACTTGAGTTATAACTAGCGTTCAAGTGTGACACAAATAAAACTCTCTCTTTCCCTCGAGCTGTTAAGTGATCGTCGTAATATTGCCCCTGTTGTCATTATTCCATAAATACGTGCACCAGTTCGACCATCATGTCTTAGGTCTGCATACATCACCACATACATCTCGTAGATTACACAATAATCTAAGTTTCACGCGACTTTACGGTTACACTGACGCCTTCAACTATTCGGCGCTTCCGCTTGCCATACGCCTACGGAACAGCTTACCTGATTCTATAGTCATAGAAACAAACTCAGTGAAATTTCGGCAGTCGCTTAACGCGCATATCGCCAGCAGACCATGTTCTGCCTAACTTATATGTAATGATTAGTGTTTTCAGGGTTCATTCAGTTGCTTGCGCAGTTACTTGTGCGATGGCTTTCATGTTGTAGTCCTCCACCCCCCCACCCCCCCTTTTTTTGTTTTTTTTGTTTCCTTATCCCATGGTATTCATTGTATTCACTTGTATTTATTATGTATTTTATTATGCACTATATTATACTATGTAAATACTTTTTTGATGTAACCTTTTGTGCCTGGTTCTTGTATCATTCACCTTTTGTAGCATTTTTATTGTACTACTCTGTTTCACATGCTGTGTTCTTGTATTTCCTTTCTGCCTAATTCATGAAAATTGGTTTATACCTTTGGTGTATTATATTTCTGTCACGCCCCCCCTTACTCAATGCCCATGTGGCCATGTAAGGTACTTTCAAATAAATAAATAAATAGGCGCATACGCCAGCGTAAACGGTGCCCAAGTTTCCTGTAGCCTCGAGTGTGCCAACGGTGAAGCAATTGTGGTCGCCGCCACCCAGAAGACCATTAATGAGAACTGGAAGCTCAAGTATGGTGCGGCCTTTTAGGGGGGAAGCTCCTTAGGGGTGTGGGTCTGTCCCTCCTTTGTAGTATGTAGTAGTAGTAGTAGTAGGTAGCCACGTATAGTGGAATGTACCCACTCCACGCGATAAAGATGACGATGACGCCTGATGACCATGGGGGCGATCGGAGATCGCTGTTCCGCCGCGTTCGTTCTCCGAGGCGCACGCGATTGGCTGAAGCGGGAGAAACCACGTGACTTTTGGAGGCGCGGCCTTCTTTTTTTTGTTGTTTGACCTTTTCTTTGTATTTTCTTTTCTGGTGACGTCATACCGCGTCATAACGAGCATGTCGTCTGCTACAAACGAACGGTGATCGAGGTTGTTCCGCCGCGTTCTCGCGCGTGGAAAAGCGGCGGCGCGCGGCGGCAGCGACTGCTGCAACAGCTGATTTTGAGAAAATGGTGCTCGCGATGGGTGTGTATCTTGTTGCATTGGCGCTACTCGAAGAGGCAGAGTGGTTGGAGGTGCGAAATGCGTTTGAAGAGGTGAGCGAGGATGAATCCGGAGTCGCTTACGTTTCTCGAGACGAACGGTGCGTTGGTTGTGCGGCGAACTCGACCCCGTCATCGGGCGCCAGCGGTATTTCAACAGAGCGGAAAGTGTTGTGCGCGCTGACATTTTTTGTTAGCGGATGCTTCCAGCGTACTGTCGGCAGCGAGGAATTCATCGGCCTGTCGCAATCGTCCGTCAGCGACACAATCCACGAGGTGGCACACGCAATTACTGTCGTTGTGGCGGGTAGAAACGGTGGGTGGCGTTTCCGGAGACCACAGACGCGAAGGAGCGAACAAAGGCGGCGTTGGCGCGGCTGGTGCGGATTCCCGGTGTGCTCGGGTGCGTCGATGGTACCCTCAGCGAACAAAGGCGGCGTTGGCGCGGCTGGTGCGGATTCCCGGTGTGCTCGGGTGCGTCGATGGTACCCTCATCGCCATCCAAAAGCCCCATGGCCTGAGCCCTGCGCACCCGGCGAATTACATGTTACGGAAGGGCTTCTGCGTATTCAACACCATGATCGTGAGTATTATTCATGCATTGTATGCGTAGCGAATTGTTTCATTTGCATTGTTTAAATTTTCCGTTCTGCGTGTTGCGACAAAACATAGCGGGCGCGGTATTTTCGATCTATACAGAACGGGAATGGGTTCGTTTCAGGGCACTTCGCTGAGGATAAGCGATGAAATCATGCGACGCGGAGTACGATGTGGTTCAAAGGCGTCCATTGTGCTTGATGTTACCGTTGCTCGATCGCCAAGTGTACCGTATAGCTTTATTAACGATGTGGATTTGGTGAGAGTAACGCTCCCAGCATGTGCCGTAGTAAATTCGCGGTCCTGTGCTGCGTCCTCATTGTTCATTGTCGTGATGGGCGTTACATGGATCTATACAAGTGCATTAAATATGTGTTGTTTCATTACTCCATTTCAGTCACGAGTTTGCCGTGCTGCATGTAGTTCGTGATACATTGGCTTAAACATACATCAATAATTTGGTTAAATGCCTGCTGTGGCCAGAAGCTAGGTTGTCCAAACAGTAAGCATGCAAACTACCTTATGACACTGCCTTGACGAAGCCAAGTCCACTTGTTAGAGCTGGTGGTACAAGTCCTATCTTGTTGACGCTTTCTTGATAGCCATATTGGAATAGTCGCTGCAGACAGATGTAGTTACATCGACATAAAGAGTTTTGCAAGGTAATTTATGGATACAATTTTGGCTGAATTCAGTTCTGCAGATATGTGATGCCGACTTCTGGATTCTGGATGTCAATCCATGTTTCCCCTGGTCATGTCACGTGGGTGTGGCAGAGGAGCTCTCTTCTTGAACCTGGATTCATAACTGCGGCTTGGTGAATACTTGCTTGGTAAGTGGTCGCAGCCAGGGCCGTAGCCAGAAATTTTTTCGGAAGGGGTTCAGTTACACCCCCTCCCCCCCCCTGGGGGGGGAGGGATGGGGGGGTGTAATCGACGGTGGAACACATGTAACAGTATTTCTTATCGCGTCACATTTCTTATCGCGTCATTTGAGAAAGGTGTAAATGGAGAAGAGAGAGTTATTTTGTACAAACGCTTTCTAAAAAATTGACCCAGAAAAATATTTCGGGGGGGTTTGAACCCCAAACCCCCGCCCTTGCTACGTCCCTGGTCGCAGCATTTGCCACATTCAAAACAATATTTCCACACGTTTATTGCCTTATTTTGACATATTGTATTTCAGCCACAAAAAACGGTTGTCAACGCTTGGCACAGACTGTGCCACACTGTTTGGAAAACTTCTTCACGATATTTTTTTTAGATCATTCTGTTATGATCACGTGCAGGACGCGAACAGTCAAGTTCATACGAGAGCTTACGTGAGCACCAACGATAACGCTGGAAGGTTTGACGTCTGCTTTATAAAAGACGATGCATTCCACCATTGGTCAGATTAGTCGACGGCTGACGGCTGTTCACGTCGATAACAGTTTACAGCGTGAATCGCTTGCACCTAGTATTTTCATTTGCCGGGCACAGGTTTGTCCAAATAAATACTTTAGTCTTCAACACGCAATTGCTGCCTTCATCAACATCACGTCCACATGACAATATCACTACAGCTGACACACTACCCTTGTGCAGGAGACTCCGGCTATCCGTTGGAACTGTGGTTGTTGATACCAGTGCCCGGACGACCAGCTTGTGGCACCCCTGGGAGCCGCTACAAGACCCACACCGCCATGCACAGTGGTGTGGAGAGGTGCACCGGGGTCATAAAGAGCAGGTTCTGCTGCTTGCAGCATTACTGGACCCTGCTCTACAACCCCGATTGAGCAGCCACCATCTGCATAATGCAGTGTTGTGCACAGTTGCGTGCGTAGCTCTGCACAACATTGCATTGGCGGCACATGAGCCTGCTCTCGAAGGGGTGATGACAACACCGACGACACTGCGGCACCACCAGCAGCGGCTGGGCTACCACCACTACTGCTGTACCCGAGCGTCCAGCAGCAGTAACCGCGTGGCGAACCAATTTCGAGGACCATGGGGCCCGCATACCGAGCGCCTGCATTGGGTACATTGCCACCTGCAAAGGCCTTGGCAGCACTGTGCGGTGCGCATTTCTTTGTTTATTGTGTTTATTATTGGCATGAAAAAAAGCTCACTTTTTTACGACACTTCCAACGTTTGCTGCATATATCAGTGAAAATAGATTCTTCTTACAACGAATGACCCCCTTTGTCGCACAATGCCATCCTGATGAAATAGTTTGGCCATCTTGTAAAATATCGTGCTTCACACAAGGCACCAGCGACAGCTCAACTGTGAATGGCTCACGGTGCCATTCACAGCCAAAGTGGTAACCTGAAGAGGCTGTTTGAATCAGGACAGCAACATAGGCTAGTTTTAGCGCTACAAGGATTGAGCTTTTAGAAAAAAACATGAGGTGAACGACGTGAGTGGTCTGGGAAATGAAATTTTATTACAAGTATCGTGAACAGTGCACATAAAAAGCTAAATAAATATTCCTTTAATGCAATGTAAAAGAACAAAAAGTGTCCTCCATTTATAATATCTATATGGAAACGTAACAAAGTGCCTGCTGCTCCTCTGCAGCAACACACACTTCGCAATATGGAAGCCATTGCAGTGCATGAAAACAATGCAAATTCAAACTGGTATTAAACGAACTCGCTAAAAAAACTGCAAGTTGTTTGTTGCTGATATGTTTTCCTCAATATTTATTTCTGTTTGTACCCAATCATGTTGTCTTAACACTTCTAAGCAACAGAACGCGTGTTCATTAAAAAACTATTTTTTGGTTTTACAATATTTCAAAATTGTTGTGCATCCTAGACTATTCAGCAACTGCTTTGCTTTTTTTTTTTCTAGGATATAGAAAAAATCAACAGAAAACATGCAGTGCGCTACACTAGTGCACACGTATACACTATAAAAAATAAAAATACACTGCACTATGCGCATATACAACAAACCTGATTATTGCATCACCTCGCATGCTAATGACACTGCAAGAAAAAAAATTGCCATTGGAACTACACTGTGCTATGTACAAAGAAACAGCTCATCAGTGCTTCTGATTTCCAGGAAAAAAAATGCAGTGCACCATTAAAAAAAACCAACATATCGCAGCTCGGGATGTTGACAAATGAATCGACATATATGTACACCTATCTACAAATCACTGTGCAGGTGCCTCCTGCTGCAGCACTGCAGTGAGAGCCCAGGCAAGGGTACCAACGCTTTGCAGCTTGTGGACCATGTCACCGAAAAGTCGAACCTGGTGGTCGGCGGCTTTCCGACACCTGGCCTCATCAGCTGTTGGAGTGCCTTGCTCTGCCCGGTGTTTGCGGCTAATAACTCCAGCGCCTCGGCCTGCTGGTTACCCACATCTTACAGCTGCGTCAAGAGCTGGAAGCCAAGAAATGTGTTGCCATTATCATCTATGAATTTCTCGCTTCCATTTTTTTGCTAGAAGCTTTTGTTTGTGAAACGTTTCAGAGTGCACAACAATTTTCTCTCTGTTGAAAATCCACTGGCATCCATGAATGGTGCCTCGTTCACCACAATGAATACACTTCGTTTGGACAGACCAAAGTGAAACCGGAATTCATTTTCGCTCATCTCACACCTCTAATCACCTCTGCACTATGATGACCAACAGAAACCCCTGTTGCTGAATAGAATGCACCGCTGGGCGAGTTGGTGCATTGTCTGAAAATAAAAGCGGAGCGCAGAAAGATGGGACACGAGACAAGAAGAAGAAGGGAGAGCGCCCGTCCCGTCTTCTTGTCTCCCGCCTTGTTGCTGCAGTATGCAAAATATACAGCAAGCAGGTGTAACACAGGTGCAAGAATGTGCATTTGTGTATGATGGCTATACGAAGTTAAATACGGAGTTTTTATTTTTTTTTGTACATGGTATTTACCAATGGCACATTTTCAGGTTTGCTTTTAAAGCAAACAACAAAACAGGGAAACATCTCAAGATGTTGCACATTCTTGCAACCTAACATTTTTCGCTACATTTCACCATAACTACAACAGAGCACACCTGTGTATTCCGTCTGTTATGCAAACGATCAGCTCACCTGCAACCATTGCCACATTTCTTTTTTGTGTGTAACTTTGTCTTTACGCCCACAGATGTCATGTCTTCACAAACATATACTTCCATGCATGAGCATTATCTGTGAGCAAGTAGTGCCATTTACAGTTAATGAAAACATCAGCCAAGCTTACAAACTGGGGCACCCAATCGTGGACCACATCCTCTTCAGCCACACCACCAGCAGCTGAAGCAGGGCTCACAAATACCTGTTATGGTAAAAAGTTTCTCGATTGACACCGGGAGTCCAATAAGAAGTACGGAGGGCACGGTGAAAGAATTCAAATCAGCGCAACCGTCAGGAGGGGACAGAGAGCAGGAGACGGAGTGCTCCTCCTGACGGTTGCACTGATTTGAATTCTTAATCATGTTGTACCAACATGCCCAAGCCTACAGTCTTCTAAGGTGTGAAAGTTAACCTGCAATCTGCGTGCGCCTTGGCAGAGTAAGCAACGGCCCAGTGCACTGAAAACGGCGGAAGTCCCTAGACTGTGCACATGCCTGCAGGCTCTAATCTGGGGCAACCAACTGTAAGCATACGCTAAAATAGGCTACATTGCAATCTGGTCCCCATTGACAACAGTGCAGCTACCCAGAGCTACAAACAATGATTCATAGGCATTACTTTGGCGAAAGTGCACTTATGCTGGAAGTAGTATAGCAATGTTAACATGAATTATTATTATTATTATTTTTTTTTGCGAGAGACGTTTCAACAGCGGCATGCTGTGCCACACAAACTTCGCAGAGAAGCGTGGAGGGAGTCGAACCCACTGGCTACGCTCCCCAGTCGACGCGATGCTCTGAGAAATGGTTTGGAACACGTAGGGTGCTTTAATAAGCTTCGAGGTATATTTCGCGATTGTTCTTTCGGGGTCATCACCGCGCATGTGACCGTCTGGCACACTGTTCTCTGCAGCGCAACGTGTTAGCATCCTCAACCACCGCGGCAGCCGAGCGACGCACTAGAAATTGTTTGAAAGAATTAAAACAAACCGCGCGTAATGGATGGAAGCAAATGTGCACACTATTTGTAGCATACAAGAGAATGATATTCTTACGCTAGCTCTTACCGCTTCCGACCGCCTGAACACGGCCTCGCGCACCGTCGAACCGCAGAATGCAGTCGCGGCAACCCGAGATCTCGTCACCTCCTGTGCCCCTGTAAAGCACAAACGGGACGTATGATGATCGACCGCGATACAATTGTGCTCGCGCTCACCTCTGCTGCACTCACGTGCAGGGCCTTCGTTCAAAAACGCTACCAGCTCCTGCCACAAGTCGTCCCGGTCCTCCCTCGTGAACGACGGCCCCAGGGGGTACGACGACGTCGCAATCTGGCGGTCGAAGCCCGCAGAAGTTCCCCTCTGACGACCCGAAACCCGGGGGTTAAGGCGGATGTTGCGATGGGACGACATTTTTAAAAAAAACTGCGCCGCCCGCTCTTTTTTCTTTCTTTTTTGCGTGCACGACACCACTTGGTGACCACGCCGGAAAACACGACATTAAAAAATTATCAGTACTACAACGTATTGCTGGTTCAGGAATTGCTTGAGCTTGAGAAGAAAAAAAAGTAATACTTATTCGTAAAAGAACTGTATTTTTTAGAAGGCGAGAAACACTTCGCAATGAAGTATACGGTCCCCGAGCAGGCGATAGAGGAAGCGCGTCTACTTCCGGAAAGCGCGCCGCTTCACGATTTGCTGTCCTCTTTCTCTCGGCGGATCTCGGCGAGAGCGAGCTCCGGACCGCCCACTTTTGTGACGCAAGCCCCGCAGAACGGGCGCGAACAGAACAACGATCTCCGATCGCCCCCCATGAAGAATAAGCGCGTTCCAGAGTAGTGGAATGTACCCACTGCACGTGATAACGATCACGATGACGTTGATGAGGAAAAACAAAATCAGGGGAACCCCCCTCCTTGTGGTCCGTAGAGCTCTTGAACAAAATCATCATCTCCTCCATATGTAAATAATAAAACATTGTGTTTATA
>JALIZH010025549.1:0-42912 GCA_030522465.1 Rhipicephalus appendiculatus
GGCGCTCGTCACATGAGCATTTGCATTCGCAGTTATCCAGTAAATGACGCTCTCTCGATGGTGGGATTGTTGGCGATGAGCCGTTTGTCATATCGCGATCCGATCTTTTTTCCAGTTCACTTGTCATTTCACGCTGCCACATTTCATCGTTGCCTGTCGTTGTTGCACTTCATTTCTTGATCCATGATAATCATCACTGCCTGCAGCAACAAAAGTTCTGCTCCTGAGAAGGTGAGTTAATGCCTGCTACTGGTATGGAGAAATAAAAAAAGTTAGGTGGGAGCACAGAAGAATGACAGGTCAGGCAGAATAGAAGAATAGCAGGTCAGGCACGCACACTCTTGCCCTCCGATATGGAGAAGGGCTCCAATTTATTTTCTTTATTCATTAATTGCTCGATGGTGATGATGCTTTTACGTGACGGAGGAACAGACAGATGGACGGTCAGTTCTTTTTTTTTGTTTCTTTGTTCAGTCGGCAGAGAAATGCTTTAGCAATTAAAATTTGCCGAACGTTATTCCATCACGGTAAAGGATAACATAGATTGCTCTAGGAGATACGTGGCCATTAATTCCACGAGCAGGTTGATGAAAACTGGAACGGATACGCTTGGCGCCTTAGCCAAGTCGCACATGCCGGCGTAATAGCAAAGTATAGCTCTGATCCAACACGAGAACTCAAGCGCTCAGAAATTTCCCACTCCTTCAGTTCACTGAGGATGAATGGTCTTCCTTTTATTGAAGCGATTTCTGGGAGTCATAAAAAAGAAGTGAATCTTTCGTAGTGCGTGCGTAGCATTTCAATTTCTGTTCAATGGGAATTGTTCCCATTGTGTGGAATCGAAGTCTCAAGGAAACTTCAATTCTTTTCAGCGCAATTCAAGGGTGCAAAGGGAATTGTGGTGTAGCCTACATCGGGACGGTTCTCCTACACTGACATTGGAAGAAACCGAACGCACTCACATAAGTATACGCATTCATCACTGCTCGCTCATGGCGTGTATTGCTGTTTTTCCATATATTTCGATGGTTGTAGTGAATCTGCCCCAACAATAATAGGCCTTCCAGAGGACATTCAACGAAAGAATACTCACAGTAGTTTCAGGCACCGCTTAAGCGCGTGACATAAAATCCACCAGAACACCTAAAACAAAACTCATCTCGAAAAACAAGTGAGTAACAAACGCAGGCGCAGTGGGCTCCGTGCTAGAAAGCAGATGGAACACTGTGCCCTTGGTGTTAACTTGTCGAAACATTTCGTGCCAACGATGCTTTTTGTGCATAGGTCTCCTGTGAAGACTTTTTTTTTTTTTCAATTGTCTGGAGAGCGCTTTTCGCGCATCGTCAGTCTACAGGTGTGACTGGTTGCCAGCAGCCGCAGTCCTTAAACGGACCTTGAAACTCTTTGGACAAAAGCGTATAAACGCTTTGGGTCCGTAAAAGATATCCTAAGGATCGCTTGTGCACTGATTTAAGCTTTCCGCGTGAACTATCTAATTTATAACATGACTTAACATGCTAATCGCTACAGATAACAGAGGCTCAGCTGGCCGAGTTTTCATCTTACTGCTTCCACTCTGCCTCGCATTGTTCCATGATACGGAGCACGGGCGATCGATCTTATTAGATATGTGCCGCCTACGTCACTTAAACTCCGATGGACAGCGAACGTAGCCTACATGTGTTACAACGTACTCTGTGTTGACGTGAGCTGTGCAGAAGTGTTCATCTCGAGCTTTCATTCCTCGAACACCATGAATTGCTCTAGGGGCGTTTTGAGCTGTAAATCTAGTGTCGGCGACTTGTAATGCTGCGATGTCGTAAGGCATGTAAAGCAACATGTGAGGAGATTCGCCTCAGCTCGTCGGTGCACTGACGGTCTGGTGCCCGCTATAGGATATACGCCAGATTCTACACGTCTGCGGCTGTAAATTCACCACAGGGGGCACGACCACATTGCCTGACATTACGCTTTAGGGTATCGTTCTGAGATACTTTTTGTTTGTACATGGCGTTTGCAGACTCTCGGCGTACAAAAGAATAATGTAAGAGCGGCTAGTAGTGTTGCAGCACTTAGCGGAGCAGATGCCAAACGCTCTGAGCGCTTCGTCTTGATGTCCTGAGGCACGCTGGGCGTGCTGACGGTGTTAATTGCGGAGGCCGCAATTAACACCGTCACACACACACACTCACACACACTCACACACACGCACACAAACACACTCTCTCTAACACGCACGCACGCACACGCACGCACGCACGCACGCACGCGCGCGCGCGCTCACACACACACACGCACATTCACACACACAAACGCACACACACACACACACGTACAGACAAACACACGCATGCACACACAAAGGCAGAGAGAGAGTTAAACTTATGAAAAGAAAGGAAGCGAGCCTGCATGAAGGTTAAGGATGCCCCTCTCACGTGGTATCGCTATTCTAGAAAGAAAGCATTTGTGTACGAGGAAACTGAATTCAATTAAGGTGTGTCCAATGTTTAGCGGTAGTGGACTTAGTGGAAAAGCATTAAATTGTACGGATACTTTGTCGCGAGCTCTCTAGGGACGTCAACTCAGGATCTCATTAGCAGTCTCCTGGTTCCGCAACGGCAGTTGTCCACGGTCGTCCGTACGGCTAACGACTCAGCACGCGTCTTTTATCAACAAACGCTTCCACCACATGCATCTGTGCACCTGGCGACCTCGTTTTCTCAAAATGCTAAGTTCCAAACTTGTGCGCAAAAAGTTGGTTTACTTAAGCGGCGGTGGAGTTTCGCGTTCACATTAGGAATCGGAAACAATCAAGACTGCCATGAAAGGGACAGCCGCTCCTATGCGATGAAACTGTTTCACGTTCCTTTGCGGCGCCCACACTGCTTTGTGTTTTCATTGAAAGAGAAGCTTCATACTTAGGGCCCCCTGAAAGGTTGCCTTCGTTGGCTTTGTGGCGTTTTTGTTTGACCTATACCGTAAGTGACCTGGGTCGTTGAGACAAATAGGCAGCCTAATTTGCTTACGAATAACCTTTTGCTCTCTATGTGGCGTATTCAGAGTGGTACTTTGCATATTTAGGCGAAAACACTTTTCCAAACAAGCTTCCCCTTCTTCTCCGTCGACCTCAAAATGGAAGCGTCTCGTGCTCTATCAAAAGGTTGGAGCACTTGAAAAGGCTAAGCATTGCATCACTGTTTCCGCCACGAGTATTCATAAAAAATAGTTTTTTTCAGAAGGAAGTTGCACGCAACTCGAAGTGCCGCGTCATATGCACTCACGATAATACACTCAGGTGCTTTTATAATCTTGTTTTATTGAATTTAAAGCTTGGTTGCTCCAACCTTGTAGCGATATCGCCTCAGTGCACATACAGGGTACCCAAGCTAACTCTGGCCAGAGTTGAATAATACGCCGACGCACTTTGTCAACGCGGCCAAGTGCATGCTTACTCACTATTGCATGGGGTAAGCCACAGTTTTGTTTGTGCTATGTTTAACTCGTTCATTTGGTACGACTACCTTAACTTCTAAAATACGCAGCAGGTCAGAAAGTTTAATCAAGATTGTGGCAGATCGGTTTTCCCAGACTCCCGATGAGGCAGTTTCTAACTTTGTATCTATTAAGCAGTTCATGTTTTTCCGCTTACAGCAAATCCCGCGAAATACGAAAAAAAAAATATCTGCCAGCTCCGCTTGGCGGACTGATGAAACAGTGGGGTAGAATGAATAGGAATGAAGTGGAATTAGGGGGATTGAAGTGGGGGAATGAAGTGGGAGGAGTGGCGTGAGCAGTAGTGGGCGTAAAGTAGAGTGGGTGTGGTGGGAGGAGTGGCATATATTCGTAGTGGGTGTTACCCACTTCCTGTGGGTACAACCCACTACGATCTACTACAGCCCCCCGGACTTACAAGCCCCGAGGAAGAACAGCTTCGCCGTTAAAAATATTATCCCACTTGGCACGACCGTGTGCTCCCCCATATTACAGTGATAACCTTTCGCATACAACCGGTATGATTCCCTTGTCATGGGTCATGACCGCGATATGGCAGTCCCAGCGGTTATCGCTGGTGCAGGCCGCTAGCAACAGACTGCCATCGCACAGCCACCGCCGTCGTCGCTGTCATGTCTCCCCTTTTTAACCCGCAGACCCGTGGTCGAATGGTGTCCTTTGCTGGCAGAACGTAGGGACCACTGCGATTGCTGCGTCCAACTTGACTCATATTCACTCAGACTCTGATCGGGTCGTAAATCTGAGTCTTCGTGAGTCCGCGTGAGTTATAAATTGGTGAGTTGGAGTCCGAGTTAGGGCGGTTGAGGAAAATATTAGTGATTCTAAGTCCGAGTCAGTCTGGTTGACGAAAATATTGTTGAGTCCGAGTCCGAGCGAGCTCTAAGCGCAAGATATATCTTTGTAGTGAGTCTGAGAGGGCTCCACAATTTATTGCCGACCTATACCTCTATGTACTCATCTTCAGCATTACTATTAGCCTTATATCCGCTTAAGTTTGTACTTATGTCTATTCACACATGTCTCAACGCACTAGCGTTCATGCGCCACCTCAATGTTTATTGATCAGAGGTTTGAATTACAGAAACTGGGAGTGCCATGTCCTCCGCCCCGCGAACTCCTTCACAGGAAGTTCATGATGAGAATACGTCGTGTGAGTCGCGTATTTAATAAAAAATCACAGCATATCCACGGGGGGTAATGATGATGAGTGGGCGAAGCTCCGGAGGGAATCATCGGTAAACCGTGAATCTTCCGTGTAATTTGCCCCGTCGATCATCATGTAAAGACGTGAGAAAAAATGTGTGTATATATACAAATCAACTTTTATTGCCTCTCGTTCTCGTACCGCAGGATCTTGGCGGCGGCGTTTTCCAGACAGTCGTGCGCTTCGGACAGCGCGCTGCCGCCGCCTTGCGCGCTCGCCGCAGGACCCATCCGGCGACTCCGAGTGAAAGTGAAAGCGCGCCGAGACCGAGCGCTAAATCGAACGATCGCCTTCCTCCAATGAGAAGCGCCACACGTGGAGTGGGTACTTTCCACTGCACGTGGATGGCCTACCTACCTACTACTACTACTACTACTACTACTACTACTACTACTACTACTACTACTACTACTACAGAGGAGGGACAGACCCACACCCTAAGGAGCTTCGCCCCTAAAATCACGTCCATATCCACGAAGTGAATGATGTCATCGTCATTGTTATCACGTGTAGTGGGTACATTCCACTATACTGGAACGCGCTTATACTTCATCGTTATCACGTGTAGTGGGTACATTCCACTATACTGCGTCATCGTCATCTTTATCACGTGGAGTGGGTACATTCCACTATACGTTGGCTACCTAACTACCTACCTACCTACCTACCTACCTACCTACCTACCTACCTACCTACTTACCTACCTACTAGGACTACAGAGAAGGGACAGACCCACACCCTAAGGAGCTTCGCCCCTAAAATCACGCCATATCCACGAAGTGAATGATGTCGTCGTCATCGTTATCACGTGTAGTGGGTACATTCCACTATACTGGAACGCGCTTATACTTCATCGTTATCACGTGTAGCGGGTGCATTCCACTATACTGCGTCATCGTCATCTTTATCACGTGTAGTGGGTACATTCCACTGTACGTGGCTATCTACCTACCTACTACGACAACTACAGAGGAGGGACAGACCCACACCCTTAGGAGCTTCGCCCCTACACTCTAAGAACTAAGAGAGTGCCGGGCACTCTCTTTGGGAGAGTATTTTCTTGTTCCCATATTTAACTCTCTTTTCCAGAGTAAATCACCTATTTTTGAGGTAGAGTATAGTAATGCCCCCCATAGAGGGTCAAAGTACTCCACCCCAACAGAGTAACATAACTCTGGCCGAAGCAGAGTAGCATGACCCCTACCCAAGGGAGTAGTAGTACACCGCACGGAAAAAAAAATAGCATTTCTCGGGCCAAAATTGGGCTTTAGCATTGCTTTTAAGAATTTTCATCAGGTGCAGACCGTAATGATGGCTAATAACGAGCACTACGACAAAAAAAAAGAAACGTTAAAAAAAAATACTCGACCGAGTGAGGCTCGAACCCACTACCGTGAGACGCTCATCCGATTGCAAAGCGGACACGTTACCGACTACACCACCCTGAAAGACGGAGTGAGAGCGTTTATTTCTTCATGTTGTAAGTAATGTCCGTGATCTGTCTTCATTTCCTTGTTTAGAAGCACAGATTTGAGTGTATCCTCTCGTGTGACAACCAAAAGGACTGTAGTTCATGTGTTTGTTTTGTGCTTCGCGAGATCGTAGCGTCAATCTGACACGTTTTGCAGTAAGAAAAGATCAGCGTTACTGAAGATATGCTAGGCATTCGCACTGACTCGCTAAGCGGTTAGTCAGTTCTGTGTAGAAAACATCGCACTTCTCAACTGCACACTGAACAATGCGGTTTTCTTCACCCGCTTGGACACATTTTCGGTCATTGTTGTTCACGTTCCGCGACTACAGCCATAATACTTCACGGTAGCAGTGCCGTATACATTAGGCTTATGACAGCAGGCTCCGTGTGTGACGTACGTAGCGAAAAACATGAATGCCTATTGCTATACGAATAATGAAATAACAGCTTGAATTTAGTTTAGATCGTGACCAATTCAATGAGGTCATATTTGCTTGTTTAACTACACAAATCCCAAACTAGAAACGCGGTAATTAAGAGTTTCAAGTGCCTTCAATTGTGCTGAAATTCCCTGGGAGGCGCTGGAAACGCTGTTCTTTATATTAGTCGTCGCCAACGTCACAACAAACAAATATTATACTCTTTACTGCATATATTTGTGTGGTTATTAAGAAGTGGTCATCACTCGTGATGTGCCGGCACTTCGATATACGGATCAGGAGCAGGAGTATAATCGCGTTTTACTCTCTCCTGCCTGAAGAGTATATGGGCATTCCACTCTCTCAGAGCGAGGTAGAGTATAAAGCAGTTTCACTCTCTCATTTCAAAGAGAGTGAACAAGGCTTTCACTCCATCCGATGCTTTGCGAGAGTAGAAGACCACTCTGAAGAGTAAATCGGCCTTTTTACTCCTGCGATACCCTGCGCAGTTTTTAGAGTGTAAAAAACCGCCAGGCCTGCGCGAAAAGCGCAGCACAGCCACAGCGAATGCTGGAAGAGCGCCATTTCTAGAACCCGTTTCAAACTTTCTTCGGGATACTCATACAAGTACGCTTGCAAGGTACCCACTACTCCATTAATTGTTTCGGTGGCTGATGACGATGAACAATTATGGCTGAGCCCTTCGTAATGGGTTGGAAGCATTCAACGACCCACTCGTAATGCAATTCATATTGTGTGACACCTGGTTACACAATTTCCATTCTGTGACGCCTGGTTGTTGTTTTGCTCTTCTACCACGTTATATTGCGTATGTTAACGTGGTTCCGTTCAGGACATAACGCTTGTATAGGGTTTTTGTGCGCAGGAGTGTCGAGCACCAGCATGAGACAGAGAGAGAGAGAAAGATAAGGAAAGACAGGGAGGTTAACCAGAGGAGGACTCCGGTTTGCATGGCTCAGTGATAAAATACCGGGCTGGCACGGAGAGGACCTAGGTTCGAACCCGGATTAATCCTGGATATTTTAGATGCGAAGCATCTTATGCTCGCGGCTGTGTCCGTCTCGTGTCCCACGTCCCGCGTCCGGCGTCCCGCGTCCGGTCCACTTTCATGAAGTAGGGAATCACCCACTATGGGAACCAGAACACTTTAGTACAATAAGGCCGTCAACCACCACCACAGTTACCAGAGTCATGGCCGAGAGCACAGAGTTGCTGCTTGGCAACTAGGCATGTGGTGGGTGCAAGCAAAGAATAACACGCACTACCGGTGGTGTCTGTCGCCCACGTTGGACTCCATTTCTTGATCTTGCTTGCATATGCTTGCGGATGCTTTTTCCGTCCCTCCTTCCCGTCTCCTGCGTTCCGCACCCCCTCTCTCTCCTCTACCTGCGCTCCCCCCCTTTCTCTCCTCTAGGAATCCTCTACTCTACGGTGCGGCGCCCGCGTCCCGGTGACTTCATTCCTTGACCGTGGCCTGCATGTGCTTGCGAGGGCTTCGTCCGTCCCTCCTTCCCGTGTTATGTTGTTTTGTTGTCAACTGATGCCAAAACCTTCGTGAAGCTTTAATGGCTTCTTGCTTTCGCCCCAAGACATCACTGTTCTTTTTTTTACGTCTCCTGTGATGTCGAAATAAACTGAATTGAATTGAAGTGAATTGGTTGAGTTGAGTTGAAATCGCCTATTACGACAAAAACATAGCAGCCCAAAGTGCGCTTTCGGCGTTTACAATTGCTTAATATGGAATAATGGACTCGTTGGTACGAGAGCTATGATATTGATGAAGCAGACAAAAAAGACACAATCAAGCAGATAATAAATGAGGCAAATAGAGGCAAATATTTCGAGCGTCACTCTCTGTGGCGTATTTTTTGTCTTTTGTGCACTACTTCATCAATTTCAGCGCTCGGTTTTTGCGCATGCAGCACGCGATGGCAGAGCCCTTAACATTTGGTTTCCGATAATTCCATGCAGCGATTTCTTGTTCACTCCTGGAGTTGGACTCAAAACAAACCTATGTGCAGGAGAGTAGGTCCTGGTCATCATTTGAGTAGTCGTAAACCTGCCAACACGCATCCGTTATATTACATGTGTGCCTGCATCCATGCGTGCGTGTGTTCGCACGCATTACTACCATTGTGCAGGGAAATATAGTGTTTTAAAGACGATAGTCTTTCTTGGGATACTTCAACGAAAAAATTTTGGTCTGGCTGTCTGTCTGTCCGAGACACGATTCAGCTACTCGGCCAAAGTTTAACCACTTTCTGAAGGCCCAGCCATCTTGAACTGGTGTTAGCGTTCATACTTGTGAACATATTCGATCAAAAAAGCAAATACTTCGCACACCTGAGGCGCAACATTAATATGTAAGTGTCAGGTCGTGTGTTCTTTTATTAGAAAATACATAGGTACGCAATTCTAAAGACCCTAGTGTTTTTTAGGCTGCGCTGAAAATGCGACGCTGTGCACGAACTGCGACGCTTTGCACGAAAGAGCTCATGTTTTTCAATGGCGTCCATATCTCGCGCAGCGCCTCCTTTGTTTTGTCAATGCCAGCCAGATGCGGCCAATTCAACGTAGAGTAGGCGCTGTCTGAGGCAAGGCAAAACATAATAGTACGGCCGGCACAAGACTATCGTCTTTCGACGACATTTGCAGCGAAGCACGCAGATACGCGGCCATTTTTTTTTTCAACTATGCAGAGAAAAATGCCCAAAATAAGGAATTTTTATGCCTCGAAATGAGAATTCTTCTGCGTAGAACCGAACGTCAGTGGTGGTTTAAGGTTTTTAACACTTTATGAGCATTTTATTTTTTCAGCCATGATTCTCTTGAACAGTGCAAATAATATTATAAGGGTAGTTATTTTTTCATATATAATCACCTCCAGTGAAATATTTTAGGCTGTATCAAAGTCCTTGGAACTGTCGAAGATTCTAAATATAGTATTTTAATAGAAAACAAACAGCCCGCATGTCTGACTTCCTTCAAAACCCTGGTTCACGCAAGCAGCGCTAGGAAAACTCAATTTTGGAAATTTTCAAGAGGCCGTGTTTGCCATTAGACTAGAAGGCGTGCTTCACCCTCTGTTTCTGGAAAAAATGAAAAAGAGTAATGGGCTGGACTACTTATGTAAATAAAGAAGAAACCCTCGGCTCAATTCAATTTGCGTAAAAGCTGTAGTTAATTATAATGCTGCAGAAATTGCTTCCGCTAAGGAAGTTTGAGCACTCAGCTGTGTACAGACTGGGGTGAAGGGTACTAGCAATAAGTTGAGCGACGTATGTAAAGTTTTCCGATGGAAGTCGAGGCACGATAAAGCCCATAATTACGTAAAGATAACTTCTCGTATTATTTATTATCATACTTGGCATAGAGTGCGCGCTTATTGTAGACCTAAACACTTTCCATTACATGGTTAGTATTCTTTACATTCCTTATTTGTTTTCCCTGCTGGCGCTCAGTTCCGTTCAGGGCTAAATCAATATTGCTTTAAATATGGAATTTGGGAGCGCGGACAAGATGGCAGGCAACGAAGCGCACGTGCGGTGGCTCTTTCCTTACGGGAGCATTAAAACAAAATAGCGGAAAAACATCCAACATAGGTACTAGTGTGATAATTTTCTAAAGACTTTCAAAACCGAAGACATGCTAACGGAAGCATATATTAGACGAAATGACAAAAAAAAAGAGAAAATAAAGAAGCAAATAAACAAACGCAGCAACCAGAAAAGAGGTGTCGCGAGTTTTCCATTCACGTGCAGCGCAAGCCACCGGGCGCCTGCACTGGCCTATACTCTGTTTCACCACTACCGTTCAGCACTGCCAAAGCTACGGGGTGTAAACAAGCCACACGCTTGCGCAGGAAAACATAGATCCTGATATAATTGCCTTGGAGTTGGCAAGGTTGATACATTCGCCCTTCTTGAGCATCTGCTTCTGCACATCAATAAGTAATTTGTGTATTCCGCATCGCATTCACGTCGTATTTCTTTAATTGTTGTATCAGTAACCGTCGGTAACTGTGGTCAAAAATCAACATGGCAGCGCCCATGGAGACGCGACCACCCGCTTCGATCCGAACTTGCCCGTGACGCTGGCTCAAAAAGTTCACAGCAACAAATGAATGGTGTAATAAGATATCGCTTTGCACCATCTCACGATCAGGACAAAGCATCAGGTACGCTCTGTCGTTATTGGCAAGATAAGCTATTGCTTTACCCACACCTGCTAAGCCTAACGCGCGGAGAATTTGATCACGGTTCATGGAAATAGCGCAGTGTAGTCACGAATACATTGCTGTTGAAGCTCCAAGACATAAATCTAAAGCAAATACAAGCGTCTGTTTGGAACTTACGGGCCACAGAGCGCACGACGACGACGTGATAAACTCGAGGCGCAGAGCAGCAGCCTAGATGCGTGCAGCCATGTTCATTTTTTTCGGCGCTGCCGCGGCTGCCGTCTGTTCTCTGAACGTGTGCGCGCAGACGGCAGGGGGATGCTAGCAGACGACGCGGCGCGGATGAATACATGTGGAGGGGCTAATCACCCTTCCTATTGGCTAATGGGCCCTGTAGCCTCCACAGTGCTGAAGGGAACTTCTGAAACAGAGTATACGTGATCGTGTAATAATAATAATAATAATAATAATAATAATAATAATAATAATAATAATAATAATAATAATAAAAATAGTAATAGTAATAGTTTATTATACACATCCATAAATTGTACAAAAAAGCGCGCCTGTCTAAGCCTACGATGACGTGGGACTATAGGCCCAGCAGAGACGGTTACAGCGATGTAGTTACTCATGTTAAGGCAGGTAGCACAAAGAAACACGGACACAAGCGAGGTAATAAGTACACGAGACAAGCGACCATGTGACCATGTAACTACACGTGACCATGTAACTACATGGCCACTCGGAGAAGCAATGTGGCGTTGTCTCTCGCGGGCGAGGGCGCGTTGTCGCGAGCTTTTCCTGGGCGAATGCATCGTCTGATTTGGGACTTGCTTTACCGTGACGGCCGACGACAGGAGGCATCGACATTCCTTACCGCATGAGGTGCTTCGCACCTAAAATAAAAATAAACAAAGAAGGTCAACCAGTTCCGCGGTTCCTTCAGGTTGGGTACCACTAGAGCGAAGCTGGGTGAATCTTTTTATTCTTCACATGAAACTATTCGTGGAGAACATTTATCACAGTGCATTCGTTTTAGTTAAGTAAAGCATGATTGAACATGTTGATTTGTGGGCTGGATTCACCATATCCCTGAACTGCTTTCTTTCATATTTGTGGCTACCAGTGTTTCCTACTTCATATTTTGGCATATTCTCCTAAAAGACATAAGGCAAGGTTGATCATTCCTCAAATAATTGTATGGCATGACGTGAACCGATGATGCTAATTAACTACCACGGAGAAAATTGCCAGAGCACCCAGAGGCGTAACGGTGCCTTAAAAGAAAGATAACGTAAGCGACGCGTACAGTACTTTGGCACAACGAACAGTGACACTCGCGTGGCTCGAGTTACACTTATATACCTCTGATGGCAGTCGGGACAGCCTATTTCTCTCCCATAGTAGAGTGTACTAGGACAGGGGAGTGCCTGAACGGCACGTTGCACTAATGTACAGAAAGGAATACCAAACAGGGCCAATCCGCTTGCGCGGCTGCAATGGGTAGCCTGCAATGTATCGCCGTTTAAAAAGTTGCGCATGGCTCCTCCAATGTGGTGTAAGGGTAGAATGCCCGTTTCCCACTCAAATAGCCGGGTTACTATCGGTACTGTAGATGACGGGTTCTTATTTTTAGTTTCACTTGTTATATCTCTATTGGTTTTCCTTCCTTTCTTAAAACCAGGTTCATTTGCTACGTGTTGCTACAAAAACGAACGTCAAAAGTCAAATCTCGATCATTTCGAGTCTCGTATTCGCGAAAATTTTGGAAACCATACTTTACGTTTTTGTTGAATGCGTGTGGCAACACTGCAAACAATTACGCTCGCTCTCAAATTTATTCGATTTCACTTTAAATTTGACGTTACTTTTTGTAGCAATACGTTTGCAGCGATTTCAGACGCGGTTGACGCGCGATCGAAGCGACGTGCGTCATTTTGTCGACTGCCGTCACAGAAATGCGCCGCCGCGTCTTGCTACTAGGAGCAGAAAGAAAGCAAACAAAGAGATGGATAAAGGAAGAAAAAAAACAGGAAACTGGGGAGGGGCGATATATATAGGGAAGGGTGCTTCATCTCCCCTAACATGAAACCTGGCCGTGTGAGCAGGTGTTTCCCACTGCAAAATTCCTGCCAATGGGCAATGTCAGAAAAAACGAAGAAGATACAGAAGCAGTAGAAGAGGAAAAAGAAGGGCCTGACCGAGGTAATTCGCCGCATTGTTCCGAGAGAGATTTCTTTGATGAGGCACTAGTGGTGCCAAGCCTGAAAACGGTCATATAGCAAAAAGTGTTCCAGCTCGACGAACGTTGTCGGAAAACTGCGTCGGAATGCAGCTTACTCTCAGGGGCTTCTTCTTCCCTACATGCCGGATTTCAGTTCCCTACGGCATGTCAGGAAGGGTGTTTCAGCGTCACTAACGTCGTCGGCTCTTTGTTGGGCATGTTGTTGCCTTCTTCATTTTTAGGAGCGAAGCCTTAGGCCGGCACCCTGCTCCCTGGCACGGTGCCAGCTGTGGCATTTCCCCCCTCACGCGGGAGGATAAACGAGCTTTATGAGCGCTGGAACGCGGATGGCGTCTGCACGATGCGCATGAATACAAACGCATGCGAAACGGAGGCAGTTAAGTCTCTCTCTCCCTCTTTCTTCGACTCTGCCCACTCTCCTCAAACCGGCGAACGAGCGAAACCATCGCGTCACCCTGTCGTCCACCCAGTGGTTGGTCCGTTGCCTGGACAATGAAACGCCGTGCCCGCCGAACGCCGCGTGCGTCCCATTTCAAAGGAGCTTCGCTCATCGGTTGTATTCGTATACGGAACAACTGCTAGTTTTAGTGGGCCGGTGGCGAGTACAGCACCATCACCTTGCAGACATGTGTCAAGAAGTGGCGTTTCAAACAGATGACTTTACCGTAGAGAGCCACGTTTGTGTCTCTGGTTTTAGCCAAGAAACTTGAGAGCCTTGGTAAATTCCGTCGGGACGCTGCCACCGCTGCTAAGCCAAACACATTGTTTTAGGCAGTAACGACGAACCTTTAACTAATAATATGCTTAATATCAACCGGTGGCGAGTAGTGGGATTAAGCCAAATTTGCGGGGCCTACCCGTTTATGATGGACCGTGACGACGACATGACAAGCCGAGACTCGATATAGAAGGCACAAAGTAGACGACGGACGAAAAGGGAGACATACACACAGGGCTACACTTCCAACAATGTTTTATCCGAGAAGAAACGGGTGCTATTTATGCAGACAGTGTTTTCAGATTTCATTGCTGCGCAGTCGCAATTAAGATATCGCAACTCTTTCTTAGATAAAGAAACGGAGGCCACACTAACGCAACGATCACGGGCTTCGATAATCTCTCTTGCCTCAACTAATAATCTTTTCCAATTGTCTCGACTCTTGGCAATCACGGAGCATGCGCGAAATTCCGGTACACACTGGCAATCTCTGCAATGTATTGCCAGGGGACCCTCTCTGCAATTTCTAACATTGTTGCAATGCTCTCTGACCCTGCCGTTTAGGCACTGCTCAGTTTCGCCGACGTACTTTTTGCCACATGACAGTAGAATATCGCAGACCACACGTCGCGCCCTGCGTGTATGTCTCCCGTTTCGTCCGTCGTCTACTTTGCGCCTTCTATTTCGAGTCATGCAGTACCAACACGCCCAGTTGTGAACTCTCACAAGCCGAGACCCTACGGTACTTCGCCCCCTAATAATGGAATTAATTGTGATGAAATTATGTCAAGGACCACTGCTTCAAAGCGTATCTGGTCAGCGGCTGCAACGTGGCTCTAATAAACAGGAAATCACGATACGAAATTCTATCAGGCCCCAAAGCATTTCGATGGATGCGACATGGAAACGCGTTACTGCATCGTACATTTTCGCCACGTCATAGGGCCACTGAACAACCTCTGAAAATAGAAAAACAAGGCACTCACGTTACTCTGTCCCGGTGCTTCACCCTTTTTCGGTGCACTTCGTAAAGTCAGAAGTGGGACTCACGGGACGTAATTACGGTACAAACTCTCGATCGGTCCATATACGGTAAATATCAGTTGCGAATTTTTGCCTGCTCTACATTTCCGTGCAGTCCCCCCATCCGTCCTTCCTTGTCTTGTATCAATATCGTTCGTGATCAACTACTTTCACTTCGTTGTGTCCGTTTATGACTGCGCAAGGGAAGATAATAGTGTGCAGCCGTCAAGCGCGAAATTCTGATTGGCTCAACACTTGGTGCTGGCATTATCCACGTGTTTTATGGAGAAAAGTGTGGCGACAAGACAGCGCCTGTAGGAGGGGTAGTGAAGGCGAGAAAGAAACAACTATCTCGTCTTTGAACGCGGAGGGGTATAGGGGCCATTTAACGAACGCCATGTCATATAGATAAATGGCAGTTGCATATCTATCGCACGCCTTATATTGACGTTGTGGTGGTGGTGCGTTCAGTGCTGCAACGTAACTTACTTGGAATTAATTACTTCCGACAAACGAATGGCGCTGTGGTTTCCACTTAATATTATAAATGGCTTAGAAATACTAACGCTCTTACCGTCATGTCAACAAAATTAGGTTTTCCTGCCAAACTGTATTTAACAAGGCCATTCGCAACTCCGCAAACAGTTAATCTGCTCAACACAAAATTGTCGTCATGAACGGCATTTACCATCTAACTTAAAAAAAATAAATAAAAAACGAGAGGGTCACCGATACTAAACTCAAAGCGTAGCTGGCAAAACTGTTCGTTGGGGTGGTTGGCGTGACTGTGACCATCAGAGTAATAAAAAAATTATAAACACATGGTAACTCAGCGAACAGTTACCTAGTCAATGGTTACCTATTCAGGAGAGAAGCCGAAAAACCAACGCAGGCATGTGTCACAGAAAGTGGTCAAACACCACTAACAACCAATCGTCTACTAAAAATATAACAATAAATAAATAAACAAAATAAATAAATAAACAAGCTGCGCACTCTTATTCTGGCTTACATAAATTGAAGAAAAATACACGGCATTTTAATAAATGAATGGCGAAAATACGTATACAGCGCAGCTTCGCTGGTCAAACAATTTGAGAGAGTGTAATGCTTCATGATTTCTATTTTCTTTTTGTTGAAGAATACCTTTTATGTTCAAGCTTCGCAAGTATCCGTTCCTTTTATGTGCGTTCGCTGAGAACAACGAAAGATAGCGAGCTTCCTTCGATTCACTTCGTGTGGAGGAACGCAATTACGCAGCAAAAGCGCTCGCTCGCTAGTGCGCCGCTTGTATCATACACCACTGTTCACGGCCCGTTGATCCCATTTAGTGCCCGGGCGAAGCGTCGCTCTGGGCACTGGCGACCTGCGAAAATCGAGAAGACATAACGCCGAAAGAAGCCTCGTGACAAGACCGCGTCCCAAGTGTTTATGTTGTCATTTTTTTATTTATTTTTTATTGATATGATATATAAGGAGATGTTGGCGCACATGTAAGGCGCCGGTTACTCCTTAGCCCTTGAGTGAATATTGAACATACAACTTAACAAAGAAAAAAGAAAGAGCAGTACATGGAAAATAAAACACAAGAGCAGAGATATGTAAAAACACACTCACACGCACAGAACAACACCATCACAACGTATAAGAAAATGTCCGAATGCCAATGAATAATGTCTCTGATTATGTATCTGGTCATCATTGAGTCCCACTGGCTCAACACAGCAGTCAATACGTCTAGTCCTTATGGGGATGAATTCGTTCATGTGGACATAACAGTCACATGCACTTCAGCACACATATATGATGCCTGTCATATAATAGTGCGCATTACAAGTAAGACATGTGATTATATGAATATAAGTTCCTTATTTCTTAATAATTGCCAGTGATTCTGCTGTCTTCTAAAAAACGTTTTAGCGCTTTTAGAGCGTACTTCTGTAAAGCTCCGGTTGGCCACGGGCCCAGAAGTTTCTTGATACTGAACGGTTCTGCGGTCTAATGCCAATAGTTCCGATTTAAGACGGCGTCTCGGTGTGTCATGGCGTGGGCAGTCCATGAGAAGGTGACATACATCTTCATCTACAAATCCACATTCGCATTCCGGAGTTTCACTTTTGCCAATTCTGTGTAAGAAATGCTTTGTGTATGCGTTGCCTAGCCTTAACCGGTCAATAAATGTTTCGATACTTCTACCTAATCATACAGTAATTTTGAATTCAATGAATGGATCAATATGATATAAATCACAGCTCTTTGAGTTTTGGTCAAACCAAGTATTTTTACTCATTCGGAAAGTTGTTACCTTTATAACACTTCGCAATTCATTTTTTGAAATTGGTAACGAAACAGTAACATCTTTACGATGTGCTTGTCGTGCAGCCTCATCGGCAGCTGTGTTACCAGGAATGTTACAATGTCCAGGTATCATCTGGAATTTTATCTCATGTTTCGCCTGGCTTGCTTTTGTGAGCTCTTTAAGTGTTTCATATATTATATTATCCCTGATTACCGTCGTGTTTGTACTGGAGAGTGATGTTAATGCGGCCTGTGAATCGCTGAAAACTACCCATTTTCTCGCGTCTGCTGCTGAGTTCATACACTTGATAGCATACAGAATAGCGAATAGCTCAGCTGTTGTAGATGATGTCGCGCGAGATAGTTTATATGATTCCTGAGTATTGAGGTGTGGTATTATAAATGCTGATGTCGAAGAGGTTGGAATACTTGAGCCATCTGTGTAAACATGTATGCACCCTGGATACCGCATGTGTATCTGGTAAACCGCTAGTTGTTGAGCAGCTTGAATGAACATGTCTCTTTTTTGGATGATACCATCTACATGACAATTCAATGCTTGGTATTGTAAGCAGCCACGGAGGATAGTCAACTTCAGAGCTCCAAAATTCATTCCTTGGTAATATATGAAGATTGTTCCGTATTGCTTCATTAACATTGCTTTTATCCCTTCGTAAAATCTCCAGTGCCAAAGGGTGGTCTTTGTGTGGCGTCTGTAAGCGAAAAAAATGCCGGCATGTTTCGATTGTTCTCTTACCGTTCGCTATTTTTTTGTGTGTTTGGTTCGTTTTCATGCGCGTTGCAAGTACACGTAGTTGCTATCATTTGATGTCATTCGTATTGGCAACCCCTATAGACTGTCGCGCCGCCAAGCGGAATTCAGGAGCATCCTCTCGAGGAGGCTTAGTGGACGACACAATGGCAGCACTCCGCAGTCGCTCCCTTGTTCGGCAGTGCTGGCCTCAATGTTGACGCGTTAGCAAGAAACGAACACTGCGACTTCGCATGTTTCCTGCATCATTGAACAAACTCGGCCCTCTGTGAAACTATAAATCTGATTTGTTCATGTGAGACGCGAAGTTTTCGTGAAAATACGTGGCAACTCGCTCTTTCAATGACAACCCCCAGTGTACACGTATCAGTTTCGCGATGTTTTCTGTAGCCACGTAGGTTAGTTCAGTGTTATCGCCTGACCTTTTCAGTTGAAACTCACCCTGCTTTACTTGTATATAGCATTCGCCAGTGTTTTTGTTGTGCATGAATCCAATAACATCTCAAACTGGCAATACATTTCCATAAACGTGCTGTTATGAATCGCGCGAGCGACGTTTCAGTCATTGGAGGATGCTCTTGCTCCATGATAGCCGTAGAGCATACGCTCTGAATGCCGTCTTTCACCTATGTTGCTTTCAGCGCTGCGACGCCTGTCTTCGTATATTTATTGATAGGTGCCAGTACACTGCAAGAAGTTTGCTTGTTGACCAGTTTGAGAGCAAAATGTTCTCCGCGCCCTGACGTTAACATGGTGACGCGGAGTGGTCGAAGTCGTTCGGCGGAGGCAATTCGTCAGATTGCTTCCAGCAGTGATGTTCCAAGAAACCATCTTGACAACGAAGATTTTTCCACTGCACGTACGAGGCTGTGAGAGCACCGAGAGTGACAGCGACGATGAACGATCAGCTGCGCACTCACGAGGAGCGAGTTGCACTTCACCTCCCCTCGTGCGTTAACGTTTTTTGACGCTTGTATTAATCAGAAGTAACAGACAATGATGCATTCCTTGGCACCATTGTCTGTTTGTTCTCATTAATATTGTGTTTAACAAAGCAAACAAGCCCTTAAATTTACACTTCTTTCTTTCATTCACGCTTGTAAGTCAATTTCATTGTATCTTATTTATAACATCCTTGAGCGAGATAAAAAAAATAAAAGCATAGTTTTTTCTTCTACATTGCATGTAGCGCAATGATTGTGGATATTATGGAGCACCGCATGCCGCCAACTCACTCGAGCTCGACTAGCGGATGCAAAAGGGTTAGAACGATGGAACGTGCAGTCACGGCCACAATGCACGCCTCTCGGCTCACATCCCCTCTATATACTTCATCGCTACTTTCAGAACGGCATTGTTGTTCGACGAATTTTCACAAGGTCGAAAAATTCAGCTTTTCGAAAAGCATGCGTGTGCATTCTTTTCGATATTCATGTTTCGATTGTGCTGATCGAGCCTGCAACATCCGAGTGTGCATTCCGCACGCCTATAGTCGTCGCAATATAACATGTAATATCCCAGTAATATTGCGTTGTACAAGCGTACGTTGCCATCGGGCGTCAGAACATGTGACTATCATAACGACTTCGTAGTTTAAAGCCGGCCACCAATTACAAACGCCACACACCTTACTGCGCGCATTCGCTTAACACCAGGCAGTGAGTGCATAGCAAGTGTGCAATAAGTGAATTAGGCAGTCGGGACAGGATATCGCTATCGCGTTGAACTCCTAAAGGCGAAGCTTAAGGGTCCCCTAATTTTTTTCGCAACTGTTGCGTGTACGCCACCACGGTGGTGTAGCGGTTAGAGCACCCGGCTATAACCCGAAGGTTGCGGGCTCAATACCGGCCGCAGCGGTCGCATTTCTTTAGAGACGCAGCGCTACAGGCCCATCTACTGTGCGATATCAGTGCACCTTGATTAACACCAGATGGTCAATATTTCCAAAGCCCTCCACTACGGCATGCCTCATAATGATATCATGGTTTTGGCACGTAAAACGCCAGGTATAAACCTATTGCGTCTACTTCACTTAAGAAAATATCACAAGTCACCCACAGAATGACAAGTTTCTTAATTTGTTGACCGTGTGACATGGTTGACTCTACTGGGACATTATCAAAATGTTGCCGATCAAAGGTCCTTTGTGGTTTCAAGCTCTTGCTAGAACCATGTTATTGCAAGCCGCAATATTTGCCAGCGGATTCAGTTAGCATGTCCATTTGACATAGATACACACCTATTTTTGTGAACAGTGTAGGGGTGACGGTTATTACAGGTGCTTTTGTTTTTGCTAAATTATTCGTCATTCGTAAACCACAGTAATTACAGTCTATATTGTTTTTAGACATGGTTACAGCAAAACTGTGTATAACTCATGCTCGTTATTTTGTCTACACATGATCCGTGAGCTCATTTCAAAAAAGTCACAGTTTCGCCACAAGGCGAAGCAATGAATGCGATAGCAACAAATTGGAATGTCAAGTGACGAATGGCAAGCAGGTCGAAACGTGCAGCGCGCTGCTCACGCACACATGACGCACGAAAACCAACACGCACAGGGCGAGAGTGAAGTAACAGCATTCACAGCTCGACACTTAAGGCGCTGCTCAAACAAAAACGACGCACGAAACGTATTCACAGGTACAGACGAGCGCGAAGTAACAACTGTCACAGTTGTTACTTCGCTGTGTTTGAAAAGCGCGCTCTTTTCGCAAACGGGGGGGACTGCAGCGAGCAAAGTGACCTTCGTGCGCTGGGTAACTAGAACGTAATCGTTCCGGCGAACGCCTAAGGCGTACTATTCTCCCGACCACGAGATAAGCGAGCGCGCGCACGGGCGTCTACCCCCGGGGGGGAGGGGAAAAGTACGCGCCGGAGAGGAGCGCTTGAGAGCGCGCGTCGCGACGAACGAGGCGCCGAGCTAAAGCCACTAAAGCCCCACCGAGCGCACCCTTTGCGCCATCTCGCTGGCAATGCTGGAAACACGCTGGAAACACGCTGTATATAAATAGCTCGCCGTTTGAACGTTGAAGGACATGCGCTTTCGTGACTGAGCGGTTGGCGCCGCGCGCTGCAGAGCGAGAGGTCTTTCGTTCGATGCCGCGCGTCGGAAACATTTTTCTGAATTATTTTTCTTTGTGGTTGTAGAAGACAGAGAGACTCGCCGCGTTCGTGGGAAGAAGCGTCGAACACTACACGTATCTTTGTAGCGATAGCCTCTCGATGGACCACGGCATGGTGCGCAAGGTAATAAATGGTCGCTCCTGGCTCTGAAGAGGTGTCGACACGTTCGGCGTGACCTTCTGTGAAGTACTCACGGATGGCGCGGTCATACTCGTCCAACAGCTTCCGCTGTCCTTTCAAGCGCTGAAGTTGGTTTTCTGCGACACTTCGGCTTGTGCAGGCCAGTCGTCCCTGGTACTTTATCATCAGAGGAACCACATACCGCCCAGCATCCTTGTGCACGTACTGTCTGAACAGACTCAATGGTTCTTGGTCCCAAGTGCCGGTGGCTTCCGGAGGGTCGGTGATACCTATCGCGTCGAGTCGCCACATCTCTGTCGGGTCAGCCATGCACGATGCTGCTTGGCTATGACGCTCACACGAAAGGAATAGGGCCGATGTGCTGTAGTTTCCCTGATGTAAGTCGTTAGCGCTGTCTTCTTGGTAGATGCCTTGCACCATCCAACCAAAAATCGTCTCAACGGCGCATAGGTCGTTACTCAGGCGTTCGATCTTCCCCGTCACTATACGCCAACAGTTGTCTGATCCAATGATGACACTGATGGTTTGAGTCGGTCGATGTCCGATCCGCTGTTCATCGGCAATAAGCATCTTGCGCTCGTGCAACTGCATCAGCAGACCTTGCCCGATAGCTGGCGTCTTCACTGTGCAGACTTCTGGCACCTCCAGAGCGTCCATCGTGATTTCTTGCGCATCGAAACGACTCTGCAGCTTGAGTTGCACGGTTCGGTATTGGTGAGTGCGGGTCCGTTTGGAACTTCCAAATGTCAGCAAAGACCGGTCTTCTGTGCCGACGCAAGGTAGATCGAGGCTCGTGGACAAGTCGCGTCTTACAAATGTTCTTTGGCTGCCAGTGTCAAGCAGTATACGAACCAGCACGGAATCGTGCCTTCCCGACGCCCATACTGTGGCCGTTTGCATTAGAACAGCTGGCGATGGCGGCGGCGTAGAACTGCTTGCGGGAGCACTGGTGGTCACTGACACGCCGTCGGTTTTCGTGGTGTCACTGCTGGGCATAGCTCGGCACACTCACTCATGAGTGCACTCAACTCACACTCACTCACACTCATTTGAACGTGGTGAGTTGAGTATGAGTGAGTACTCATGAGTGTGAGTGGACGTGAGTGTGAACGTGAGTGAGAACTCATGAGTGTGAGTGGTCGTGAGTGTGAACGTGAGTGAGCACTCATGAGTATGAGTAGGCGTGAGTATGAACGCGAGTGAGCACTGATGAGTGTGAGTGGGCGTGAGTGTGAACGTGAGTGTGAACACGGCGAAAATAGCTCGGCACACTCACTCATGAGTGCACTCAACTCACACTCACTCACACTCATTTGAACGTGGTGAGTTGAATATGAGTGAGTACTCATGAGTGTGAGCGGACGTGAGTGTGAACGTGAGTGAGTGCCTAAGAGTGTGAGTAGGCGTGAGTATGAACGTAAGTGAGTGCCTACGAGTGGGAGTAGTCGTGAGTGTGAACGTGAGTGAGTACTCATGAGTGTGAGTGGAGGTGAGTGTGAACGTGAGTGAGTACTCATGAGCGTGAGTGGACGTGAGTGTGAACGTGAGTGAGTGCGAAGGCTGACAAAATTTTGGTGAGTGAGTTTGAGTGAGTACTCCCTTAAAGTGCCGACCTATGCTACTGGGGGGCAATCGCGCGGTTTTCCGGTTTCCATATTTCGCAAAGTACGGTGAGATGGCGCTTCGCGCAGTGCTTGCACTTTAGCCACGCGGCGTTGCGACACTGTCGTGCGGTATGCCCTTCTCTGGCACTGGTGGTTTGGCAGTCCTTTACGGAGTGGTCACGGTGGCCGCATAGTACGCAGCACGCATGGCTGTTCGTTGCAGATCCTGCGGCCAGCGCTAAAGCTGATGGTACCGGCGGTTGTAAGCGAGGATGGCTTTGGTCGTGTCCCGTTGGGCTGGATCTTTGCAGGCACCTCGAACGGGAGCTCTCTTCTCTACTCTCGATCTGTATCTGCAGAAACTTCATCACGTCACGCACCTCTTCTTGCCGTGACCTTGGAGTAGCCCCGTTGTTCGTCTCGGTCTCCTTCATGCGTTGCCGGTAGAGAATAGCGATGTCTTCGGGGAGTGATCGCATGAGCAGACGATGAAGTATAACCGCGTACTCCGATGCTTGAACTCCGAGGCTATTCAGGCAGCTGGTGCGACAGCGTACTTCTTCGTAAAGTTCCCGCAGCCGTGATAGATTGAAGGAACAATCCACAGTAGCGATTGCAAGCAAGCTGTCAATATGTTCATCTACGAGGGCTGTGTGACGGCCGGACCTCTCTTGGAGCACCTTGACCGCTACCGCGTAGTTTGCGTGCTCCAGACGCACACCCTCGATCGCACGTTTCGCTGGTCCGGTAACGTATGACCTCAGATAACTAAACTTTTCAATGTCCGACAGCTCGCGGTTGTTGTGAATCGTGGCCTCAAAATGCTCCCAGAAGCCCTGCCACTCGCGAAGTTCCCCGGAGAAAACGGGTACCTGTAACTTCGGTAGGGCAACTCGTAGCGGTGATCGGTAACCTCCTTGGGCGGAGACTCCTTGAGGCCCGGCTTCGGTAGCGACGACAGGTGCGGCGCTGTCTGCGGGCCTTGTAGCTGAGTTGAGAAGGTAGCGGATACGGCTCATAGTGTTGCGAATCTTGTCGTGGTACTCGAGAGCCGCAGTCAATTCCTCTTCATACTCGGCACCGTCGGTCATGAGGTCAGCAATCTTTTTGTTGAGATCTGCAAGCGTCGTGTCCTTGTCCTGGAGGTCATCCAAGATGACTTGCAGATCGGCTGGAGCGGTATTCTCCAATTGCAGAGCTTCGGTAGCGGACGTGATGATCCTTGTAGCAGCGGCTCGAACTACTCCTCTGTTACGTCGCAGGCGGTCCATCTTCGGTGCAGGACGTCAGTCTTCTCCCGGGTTTCACGGCACCAAACTATGTAGAAGACAGAGAGACTGACGTGCCTTCGGTTACTGTTTATTGATGGAACTGCTGTCTTTTTCCTCTTCTTCTAGCGGCGCTATCCCACGCCCGCGCTGCACGCGCTCTGCGCCGCATCGTCCTCTTTAGTCGTTTGCCTTTTAGAAGGTGAGCTACGTAAGCTCAATGAGTTCTTTTGCAACAGTTAACTTTCGCGCATGCGTTGTTAGTTTTCATGGTGGTTGATTTTCTTTCAATAAAACTTCAGTTGTTAGACAGCGCTAGTCCTGTGTAGTGTCCTCTTCTTTGTGCTCCGTCCCGTGCGCGCTGAAAAGTTTTCAATACGTCCTCTTTAGTCTTCATCAGTGGTTTTTATAAATATATAGATACATATACATATATGGGACATGACGGCGACGGCAACGGCGACGCCGATGCCGACGGTGAAAAGCAGCTGAGAGTGCCCATATAATTGCTATCGCAGTAAAATTGGGAACCTGGGGCACTCCATCTTGTTTGTTTCAATGATGGCACTTCGAAAGCTGGTACAGTCTTCATACAACGCACGATACGGAACAAAATCTGTAATTGTTTACAAATTTCTAAATTAAGAAACGCAGTCGCATTCTCGCACACATTCGTTCATTCAACGTTCACGTAATTTAAGGAAAACTCGATGTCATGTCAACAGATAGAAAAAGAGAATAATGATCGGAGGCTTACCAAGGATATGCTATTCTCGTCACAGTAGGCTTCCATCGGAATGCGTGCAAAGAGCATTGCAGATATAAGCGGCCGCGGGTATTCCAAGCTCTTCCGCTGGGACTTTTCTCGGAAAAGCTTCAGCTACTCATGGAGAGCTAGGGAAATTGTTGGTAAGAAATTTGCTGCCGGCAAGGTTAAAAATATATGATGACAACACCATAACTAAATTAATTCCAGAAAGGAGAAGTTTTTTATTTAAAACATCGGGAAAATACCTCACATATATGAATAGGTCGGCAAACTCTCTCAAGAGTCGACTCATATTTAGATCGACCCGTGAGTCTCACTGAGTCCGATTGAGGATCATTTTGGTGAGTTTGAGTCAGAGTAAACCCTAGGCGGTATATATATTTCAAGAGTGAGTCTAAGTTAGCGCCACTTTTGTTTGGCCGACATATGGTCCCGTCTACTCAATTTCAGCATTACGATCGACGTTATATCAGCTTATGTTTATACTAACGTTTTCTCACACGTACTTTAACGCACAATCGTTGATACGCCCGGTCATAATTTATTGATCAGAGGCGATAGCTCCGTAGGGAGGGGAGGGGGTGCCTTGACCTAAACTTTTTCACGAAAAGTTCTTGATAAAAATATTAGGGGCGAAGCTCCTTAGGGTGTGGGTCTGTCCCTCCTCTGCAGTATGTAGTAGTAGTAGTAGTATCAGTACGTAGCCACGTATAGTGGGATGTATCCACTCCACCTGATGAAGATGACGATGACGCCTGATGACCATGAGAATAAGCACGTTCCAGTATAGTGGAATGTACCCACTACACGTGATAACGATGACGATGACGCTGATGACCATGAACTATAAGCGCGTTCCAGACCACACATTCTCTTTCTGCCATGGATGAAAATGATCGTGAACGCGCTCTCGCCCTCGAAAGGCAAAACGGCAACGCCGACAACAAACGTTCCCTTGAGCTTAACGTCATATATGAGGACCCCCGCGCTTGTGTATCAGGTCTGTGTATGATGATCGAGTGGGCAAAATTTACGGGGATTGACGGTTTACCAGATTACCTCCGGAGCTTCGCCCACTCATCATCATCCACTTCGTGGATATGGCGTGATTTTTTTGTGCGAGTCTTTCTTTTTTCACTATGAATGTCCGTACTGGATTGTAACCACTGATAACTCGTATTTCAAGGTACGAGATCAAAAGGTGCCAAGTAGAGCCCGGTTATGTCAGATATTTGTGCTAAAAAGCATTGACACCACGTCCAAAAAAAGTTAACTATACACTTACAGATTGACGAGTCGACTCACTCAGACACCCAAACTTAGTCAGATTTAGATCGAGCCGCGATTGTGACTCTGAGTGAGTCCGAGTCGGTAACATTCTGATGAGCTTGAGTCGCAGTAAGTCTGGTTGAAGAAAATTTTCGTGAGCGCAAAATATACTTCACGAGTGAGTCTGAGTGAGCTACACACTTTTTGTTGACCTATGCATATGTGTTAATGAAGCAGAACGCAATTACTGAAGTTCAAACAACGTTATGTCCCATGTAAATTGGGAGATAGAGCGCAAAGCCAATGAAGAAATACAGAAAAACAATCTAGTACTGCCAATTACAGGAGGCGGCACCACAATACCGATTTGTCAGCACGCCGATCATTAGAAAATCATTTCATTGTTTTTCTGAACTCTTGATGTGTTTGGCGTTGTGCGTACTGTCAAAATAAAGTAGGGGAAATAGCTGAGCTGTTTGCACTGCTCAAAATCAAGAAGTGCTTGCAACACAAGCCAGGAACAAAGCAGCGGACGTGCACAGAATTACGACGATCTAACTTAGAGCGAATTCAATGCGTTGCTTCGCTTGCGATCACAGTGGACAAAGAGAAGCGTGTTATTCTCCGATAAGGGAGCTCTGGATAGAGCGAGAAAGAAAAAGAAAGCTTCTTGCGAATTTTTTTCGTAAGAGTCATAGTCCAGTAGAAAGAAGTGGCTTGAAGCCCAGGAGAACAATTGCTAAAGCTGCAGACTCAGACGCGAGTACAGCTTTCTGTGTGTTCATAAGACTGCAAACAGGTTTATCGACTCCGTTGACGGCAGCGAAAACTTTTCGCAGCGACCGCACAATCTTCTGCAGCTTCTTTCGTAAGAATGCTCGGTTCGTTCTGACGAAACTTTCTCACATATGGTAACATATTCTGGTTCGAGTAGCTCTTTGATAAATAAAAACGTTAAGGAGATTTTGGCACTGCATTTTGGTGCCTTGGCGATAACGCTGTCGGCTAGAAAAACAACAGACTGGTGAGGTCGCCAACAAAAACAAGTGGAAATTTTAACGCGACAGCGTTAAAGAGCTCGTTTCCCAGAAATTCCGGCTTCGGCGTTGGCGTCGGTGTCGGCGGTTGTGAGCGAAAAATTATCATCTTGTCCGTGACCAAAAATCGAGAAAGATGCAAATAAAATAAATAATAGGAATTTCCGGGTCCGAGTGAGGATCGAACCCAGGCTGTCTGCGTTGCAAGCAGGTGTTCTACTACACAGCCACGCGTCTGCTTGAAAAACAGCAAAAGTAACTTCCTCTGCTTGGAAATGCAAAGATGCAAATAAAATAAATAATAAAAATTACCTGGTCCGAGTGCGGATCAAACCCAGGCCGCCGGCGTGGCATGCAGGTGTTCTACCACACAGCCACGCGTCTGCTTGGAAAAGCAGCGAAAATAACTTCCTCTGCTGGGAAATGCAGTGAAAATAGCTTTCATGCTTTAGAAACACACGCGTCCTGTATACAGGCATCACAATACAACATGTAATATCGCAGTAATATTGCGTGGTACAAGCGTACATTGTCATCGGCCGTCAGAACATGTGAATATCACAACGACATCGTGGTTTAAAGGCAGCCACCCATTACAAAAGGCACACACGTTAGTGCACGTATTCCCTTAAGACACCGTAGTGGGCACATAGTAAGTTCGAAAACGTTTCACGCGCTTAAAAAAAACAGTGTAAAGAAAAAAATGTTAAGATGTACTTCCTTACGTGTACCGTGCCCTCCTCGTACTATCAATTATAAATATTTCTTTTGGTGTTGTTTGTCATTTTGTATATTTGTGTAAAAGACGTTCATTTTCTTTTTTTTTTTATAATGTGTATTTCTGTATAATACTTAGTCTTCCGACTAAAAATTATCATGGTATCAGTTATTTACATATTGTTTTTCTTGTTATTGGTAAATTGTTGTTTACTTTAGCGTGATATCTTAAAGTGTGTGTTTCGACAAGTCTCATACTTTTTGAATTTGATTTATACTTTTTATAAAATGTATCTTTTTCGTTCCACTGCATCTCAGCAAATGTATGGGTGGAGGGACCCTAGTCAGGCAGAGGAAATCTGCCTTTAGTCCCTTCAACCTAGGCAATCTTTTTTGTTTTGTCTGAATAAACAATGAATGAATGAATGAATGAATGAATGAATAATTGCTCGTGGTTTAAAGCATGATGCCCATTACATAGTATGCGCTAAGTGATTGAAGTACGCACTAGAGACAGGATATCGCTACCGCGTTCAACTCTTAAAGTCGAAGCTTAAGGGTCCCCCCAATTTTTATTTTAGTTGCGAAGCACCTCATGCGGTCGGGATGTCGCTGTCTCCTGTCGTCGGCCGTCACGGTAAAGTAAGTCGCAAATAAGACGGTGTATTCGCTCAGCAAAAGCTTGCGAGAACGCGCTCTCGCCCGCGAAAGACAACGCCTCATTGCTTCTCCGGGTGGCAAATAATACCCCTGTCACACGTGGCAACTAAAGTGCACTTTGAGCGAGTGCATTTACTCTCACGAAGTGTCATTTTGGCGGTGCGCTGCTACACGAGAAAGCGAAGTGTACTTTGGAAATGATGACAGTGGAAATTGGCGGATTAGAAGCGCAACATATATTTGTTATTTTTGGGCCCGTGTCACAGCGTCGGACCACGTTGTCATCCTGGAAGTAGCACCAGCGGCACACGACACAGCAAAGGGCTCCAGAACGACTAACCTACACATGTGCAAGTGTGCAAGGAAATAAACAACGCGACGGACGTGGCCATTACACGGCATGTGCTCCCGCATCCCCATAGCGGACGTCGCCGCAAACTGACCGAGGGCGGGAGTTGCGAGGTTTTTTGTTGCAGTATGACTTGTTTTAATACATATCAGTATTCCTAATAACGAAAACAATGGTCTAAAGAGACTATGAGCGCCGCTTTATGCAACAGCGTATTTATGTGAAAGCCACTGCTACCGATGCTACACACTCCGTCGCAGCGAAGTGAGGTTGGCGAACGCACTTGCCAGCAAGTATACTTTGCAGCGAGTGACACTAAACTTTCTCGTGTGACAGCGTGCAAATGACACTAGCGGTGAAGTACACTCGCTCAAAGTGCACTTAAGTTGCCACGTGTGACAGGGGTATAAGACGGCGCCTTGGCTCAGGAGAAGCTCTGTTTCTGCAATGGAAGCTGTCTGCGACGCTGCCTGTAGCAAAGAGAGCATGCTGTCCTCTCATCGCTATTCATAAGTCCCTATGAAGAACACAGGTGCTTCGCATTTCCCCAGGTTTCACGTTAGTGGAACTGCTTGCGTGCACTGCCCAACTAAGATGCCATAGCAAGTGTCTAAAAAAGAAGAATAGAAGACGAGAGCACTAGTACGGAGAGAGTAAAAGAGTTACAAAGGAATCTATACCAAAAGAGGCGGCAAGCATGTATTGTATAGTAGAGCAAGGGGAGGGAAATGGAACTGACGGTGAGGCGGAGGTAAAGAAGGAAGTGAGAGAATAAAGTATAGCACATTCTTGTATAGTTAGTATAGCATGGAGCGGGAAACCTGAGGGCGAGGATGAGGTAAAATTACACCATCTCCCGCTAAAGGGAACCATGTGTAGATGTGAAGCAGCGGGCGCTAACGCTTACACTGGCGGCGGCGTTGACGCTCGCGCTCATCGCAGCGTTGCTCAGGAGAGAAATCTGGGGAGGCGCAAAACACACAGTGATGGAGCGGTGTTTCCTACTGGAACATGCCAATCGCTGCTAATGGGCAATGAGAGACAGAAGACTCCGACTGGGCACAGAGACCCGCAGTCCGCTTTTAGTTAACGCGCACGCTGCGAATTTTTATTGTTCAACAACGCACAAGAGAAATCTCCCACCGGCACCACCTTGCAGGTCAAGACCCATCGCCATGTATACGGGGTGGCCAGTGAACGGTTGTGCAGCGCGAGCAATCGGTTTTTTTCAACCAAGAAACTCGTAGCAGACGCTGCCTGGGTCGGCGTCGCGAGGCGAGAGAGGAAGGGAGCGTAGGAGAGAGAGGGGGGGGGGGACGTGCATGCGCAGTGGTAGTGTGGACGTCGCGGGCAGGGATGCCGAGAGGGGGGAGGGTAGGGGAGGAGAAAGAGGGGGGACGCGCATGCGCAGTGGGGAGTGTGGACGCCGCGGGCAGGGATGCCTAGAGGAGTGAGGGGGGGGAGCGTAGGAGGGGAGAGAGGAGGGGAGGCGCATGCGCAGTGAGGGTGTTGTTGCCGCGGGGAGGAATGCCTAGAGGAGAGAGAGGGGGGAGAGGAGGTTTTTGTTTTTATTTTTTTTTGAAAGGATTTGCGCATGCGCAGTAAGGGTGGTCACGCGGCACACCACCACCACCACCACCGGATTAAGCTTCGCCATAAGATGCTTCACATCTAAAAGACGAGGGCAACGCCACCAGCTGCGCCGCTTCCTGAGTCTTCGCACTACTAGTACGTAGCTGCCCAAACATTTTTTTTTTGTTATTCCTCTCTTTCTCAATCTTTTTCCTAGTCTTTATTCTCACTTTTCCATTCTATATCTTTCTATCTCTCGCTTTCTCTTTCTCTCTTTCATTCTATTATTATTATTATTATTATTATTATTATTATTATTATTATTATTATTATTATTATAATTATTATTACTATTATTATTATTTCATGCTATAAATTATGTTGTCTGTGTTTCTTTTTGGTTCTCTTTTTATTTACTGCCTGCAAACAAGCATTTGTGTCACTTCCTCGTGTGTTCGTTGACCAAAGCAAAAAGGCTGTTATTTTGTCACCACGTAACTACATCGCTGTAACCTCTGCTGGGCCTAGTCAAACGTCTTCGTAGGCTTAGACATGCGCGCTTTTTTGTGCAATTTCTGGATGTGTATAATAAAGCATTAATTATTATTATTATTATTATTATTATTATTATTATTATTATTATTATTACTATTATTATATTATTAATATTATTATTAGTAGTAGTAATAGTAGTATTATTACTATTACACGATCACCTAGGCCAGTGCACGCGCCTGGTGGCTTGCGCTGCACGTGAACGGAAAACTCGCGACACCTCTTTTCTGGTTGCTGTGTTTCTTTATTTTCTCCTTTTTTTGTCATTGCGTCCAATATATGCCTGCGTTAGAATGGCTTCGATTTGAATTTCTTAAGAGAATTATCACACTAGTAGCTATGTTGATGTTTTTCCGCAATTTTGTTTTAATGTTCCCGTAAGGAAAGAGCCAACGCCAGTGCACTTCGTTGCTGCCATCTCCTCCGCGCTCCCTAATTACATATTTAAAGCAATATTGATTTAGCCCTGAACGGCACTGAGCGCGAGCACGGAAAGCCAAATAAGCAATGTAAAGACTACCAACCATGTAATGGAAAGTGTTTAGGTCTATAATAAGCACGCACTCTATACGAGGAGCTATCTTTACGCAAATATGGGCTTTATCGTGCCTCGACTTCTATTGGCAAACTTTACATACGTCGCTCAACATATTGCTACTACCCTTCACCCCAGTCTGTCCATAGCTGAGTGCTCAAACTTCTTTAGAGGAAGCAATTTCTGCAGTATTATAAATAACTACAGCTTTTACGTAAATTGAATCGAGCTGAGGGTTTTCTTTTTTATTTACATAAGCAGTCCAGCCCATAACCCCTTTTTCATTTTTTCCAGAAACAGAAGGTGAAGCACACCTTCTTGTCTCATGGCAAACACGGCCTCTTGAAAATTTTCAAAATTGAGTTTTCCTAGTGCTGTTTGTGTGAACTAGGGTTCTCAAGAAAGCCAGACATGCGGGATGTTTGTTTTGTATTAAATAACCATATTTTGAATCTTCGACAGTTCTGAGGACCTTTTTACAGCCTACGATCTTTTGCTGGAGGTGATTATATATGAAAAAATAACTACCTTTTATAATATCATTTCCACAGCACAAGAAAATTATGGCTGACAAAATAAAATGCTCTTAATGTGTTAAAAACGCTATATCACCAGTGATGTTTGGTTCTACGCAGAAGAATTCCCATTTCGAGACATGAAAATTCCTTTGTTTGGGACATTTTTTTCTGCATAACTGAAAAAAAAAACATTATATTGCCGTGCAAAATGGTATTAACGCGTGTAAACACACACACACGCATGAAAGCACGCACACATATTAACGAGCGTTAAAGAGCTCGTTTCGCAGAAATTCCGGTGTCGGCGTCGTTGGTTGTGAGCGAAAAATCATCATCTTGACCGTGACCGAAATATCGAGAAAGATGCAAACAAAAAAAATAATAAAAATTTCCGGGTCCGAGGGAGGATCGAACCCGGGCCGTCCGCGTGGCAAGCAGCTGTTCTACCACACAGCCACGCCTCTGCTTGGAAACACCGCGAAAATAACTTCCTCTGCTTGGAGATGCAGTGAAAATAACTTTCATGCTTCGCAAACGCAAGCGATCTTTATATAGGCGCCGTCATATAAGATGTAGTATCCCAGGAATATTGCGTGGTACAAGGGTACATTGGCCATCGGGCGTCATAATATGTGACTATCATAACGATTTCGTTCTTATGCCGGCCACCCATTACAAACGACACACACCTTACTGCGCGTATTCCCTTAACACCACGTAGTGGGTGCATAGCAAGTATGCAGTAAGTGGTTGAAGTAGGCACTCGGGACAGAATATCGCTATCGCGTTCAACTCTTAAAGGCGAAGATTAAGGGTCCCCCCAATTTTTTATATAACCGATGTGTGTGGCAGGTTTACGACTACTCAAATGATGGCTTGTGCCTGTGTTCCTGTAAAACAGTAAAGCATAGCCTTCGTACCTACTGTCCTGCACATGCGTGCGTTTTGAGTCCAATTCCAGGAGTGAACAATAAATCGCTGCATGGAATTATCGGAAACAAATTTTAAGGGCTCTGCCATCGCGTGCTGCATGCGCAAGAACCGATCACAGAAATTGATGAAGTAGTGCACAAAAGACGAAAGCACTCCCACTGAGAGTGACGCGCGCACATACAGCGCTTCTATTCGCCTTATTTTATATCTGCTTGATTGTGCCTTTTTTGAGGCGCTTCATCAATATCAGGGCTCTCGTATCAACAACTCCACTATTCCATATTACCACATTAGAGACCGGTTTCTTTTTTTAGGAATCTTGCGAAAGCAGATGTGACTTTTTACCGTATCTGCATCTGTATAGATCGCACTGAACATTTAATCGTGAACGAACTTTTAGTTTACAAAATATGGCCCGTGACCATGCGGTCACGCTAGGCCCTTTAGGCTACAGCAAAAATGTCAGTGACAATTTTTATTTCAGACTTTGACGCATCGCGAAAAAATAAAATTTTGGATTTGTTTGGCACTTATTTCTTCATACTTGCAGTGAGATCGGATCAATGTTCATAACGTGTCACCAACTTATTTATTCGATATGCATAGATGTTCGCCGCGTGAAAGGTACGAGTAGACAACGGTGGTTTTCTATCTGTTCCAGCTTAAGTGAAAAAGTAGGACGCCCACTGCATGGTCCTGCTGTTTTTTGTGAACGTGTTAGTGTAGAAGATCCTTGTCTTGTCCCTAGGAAAATCATGTGGAAACAGGCCACCTCTTTTTCTGAAGAGGTACAAAAACATTTCTCTGCTTGACAATGTTTTTGGTTATGGGTTGGCCGTAGGCATTTTCGGCATGTATCTCACTCACAAATTGTGAATTCGAGCTTTACAATTAAAATTCGGTAAAGAGTGGACAATTGAAGAACAAACGCATAAATCTGAACACTAATCGACTATAGTAAATCAAATTGCAGTCACTGGTTTTTTTGTGAAATATTTTACGGGGTTTGAAACTGGTTCTACTAATGCACACTTCATCAGGCCCCTTTATACCGTCATTTATGAAGTCCTAACGTGATTGTCTGACATTTTTTTAACTATTTACCGCAGCTTTATAAGCTACACACACCGTTAAAATGACATGTCGTGGTCTGTTTTGCACACAAACATCCGAATACTTGTGTCAAAAAATTTAAGGACACGTTGAACTTCCTGTGCCCATTGAGACGGGTTCGGTCAGAATGGAACGCGATGCGCATCTCGCTTCTTGCATGATTGGACACGCTGGGCACAGCGACGCTACGCAAGCAAATCGCAAGCGCTATAGCGTCTGACGCGAGGCGCGACAGACGCGACCGGTGGTCACCTGACACCGTTCTAGGGCACGGACGGAGGGACGGACGGACGGACGGAGGAAGTGAGCATGAGACATTAAAGGCTGTCGCTTTAATACGTTGCAACGAAATATCGAGCATAAGAGAATATAACTACAACGAAGTATGGGTCAGTAAGGGTGATAGATACACTAATTTACCGGAAAATGCCATGGTAGGAAAGGGAAAATGGAATGCTTGCACTAATGAAGCACAGAACGTTATGGAATATAATAGAAACGAGGTGCTTCAGTCTTTGTGGAAATGTGTAATTGTTTCAAGCCTTGCGTTTTAGAACTCAGTGTTGGGAATGAAGGAAGAGATGCAATCAGGACTGGACGTGCACCTAAGAACTGTAGGGCACTTCCCGATAAAGCACTTTCAGGAAGGCGAAAAATGAGACTTCAAAGAGTGATACGGGATGGACAGTTTTTGAGGTGTGGTATGCACAGAGCAAAATGAGGCTTGACGAAAGGCAACGTAATGTCAAGGACATTAGCTGGGCTGAGAACATGTACTGGTATTTGTACAAGAACAGCAATAAATCGCTGTGTAGAAAAATCCAAGGAGACTCACCAGCAAGTACCCGGTTGGCAGTGTCACAGCAAGTGTATGGTTGACAGTGTAAGCAATATAGCCATAAAGGGCATTAAGCGAAAAGCAAGAAATGCAGAGAGGATTTATTGAATAGCAGCTATGGAATAAAAAGCCGTCTCTGAGTAACTACCGAAAGGGCCAAGACGGTATTAGGAGGGAGACGTTTTATGATAATTCAAAGGGAGGCGTCTTAGTGTTTGAAGCGAACTCGGGTTGCCTTAGAACGCATAGTTATAAACCACTATTCACTAAAGAATCAGTAAAAATGTGTGTATGATGTGGGAAAGCTAAGGAAACGATGGAGCATACTTTGATCAAATAATACGCCCACGCAGACGCAGACATGCACCCACCATGGTGCATGTTTCAGCACTAGCCTACATGAGGCCTTCACTCTAAGAAAAAGTCGAGTATATTGGGAGTATTTCTTCGCTACACAACAATAATCGTCATCTAGCTTGCTCACGTTTCCTCTCTTGAAAACCCGGCTCCCGGCACATTCCTATCAAGAATGCTATGTCACGCCGATAACGCGTGCGGCGTTCGTGACCGGGAAGTGCCGGGACGGCGGTGATAACGCCAGGAAAGTACGCGGGGATAGATGACGACTATAGTTGTGCTGCAGAAAGACGCCCTTTTTGCTCGATTATTTCTTAGAGTGCAAGTTTTAGCGATAACAGTGGAAAGGTAAATACCTCAGCAGAAGTAAGAGACGGTTAGAGAATTTGTGGGGGGAAGGTAGGCAGAAAGGACAGAAAATATGGTGCGAAAAATAAGGTCCTCCATTCGTACGAGACCCGCCGCGGTGGTCTAGTGGTTATGGTGCTCGACTGCTGCCCCGCAGGTCGCAGGATGAAATACCGGCCGCGGTGGTGGCATTTTCGTTGGAAGGCGATAATGCTCGAGGCCAGTGTACTTAGATTGAGATGCACGTTAAAGAACCCCAGGTTATCGAAATTTCCGGAGCCCAGCACTACGGCGTCTCTCGTAATCATAGTAATCATATCGTGGTTTTGGGTATGTTAAACCCTAACAACTATTATTATTATGTATTCGTACGAAGCAGAAGTCTAAGTGGACAAGGAATTCGACCGACTTTAGAACTGTTTTTTTTTAACACAGGGGCTCACTGCAAAATGAAATGACATTGAAAGAATTGAGTAAGTAAACATTCTGTATAATAGGAATAATGGCCACTCAGGAGATACAAATATGCATTGATAGCGGATAGCCACTTGTCATTGTTTGTTCGGTCCGTGCCTCGTAACGAGGGGCAACGCCAGGGCATATGGGCTAGTGGGATCGTTGCAGTGCGTTGCAGTGCCTGCAGGAGCTATTGGGATAATTGTCGGGATAAATTTTCATGCAATAAAGCCGGGGCTAGGATACGAACCCGTCTGCAGAAATCTGAGAGTCAATGTCCTCGCTATATTTAACTTTTCGTGAGGAAAGCGAAAGTCTCTGCTGCCGAGATAAAAGTGCAGTATAATTTCGTTATATGGCCGGATGATCTCTGTTCTCCACAACTGTGGGCGGCGCTGGAGTTCTCCATGGTGGCGGAAAGCGACCTCCCGCCTTGGAGTGAGTTGCGTTGAACTATTCTGCATGCTCTAGGCGTGGTACATTTTTGCGATAACTTCTGGCCTTACTTACTTTTTGAGAAAATGGAAGAGCCATTACCTCGGTATTTTATTCGGCATGCTTTCCTCAATCCTTCCGCATTTCACAGTAGTAAGCACAATACAATCCAGAATGAGAACTGCTAATGAATCTTGGGCGCATGTCATTTCCGGCTGGAACGCCAACTTTGTAAGGTGAAGGAAGCACATTAATTCCGATGGGCTATGTTTCAATAACGTACGCTGATTATTAAACATCGCATCGAACTTTAGTCGGCAATGTTAAACGCCAAAGTATTAAGGTGTCAAGTTAAAACGAATGCCCTGTTTGGGCAATCGGAATAGTACTTTTTGAAATCGAATATTTCATTTCCAGCTTTCAAAACAAAGTCTCTTGCATCCTAGTTGCAAAACGTTCCACTGATGCTTTTTTCTTTGAAACTGCCGTCATTGCCTCCGGCTAATCTCCGTTGACAGTGGTCCTTTGATGTCAAAGTGGTCGATGTGCTTTCATGCACGTACAGATCACTCCACTGTTATAATGAACACGCGAGCGCATGGCTCGCGTTCCACACCGCCCAATGTCAAGCGGATCAAACCATGCGCGCGCGCGAAAGTGTGCCTGGGCGTTGCGTAACGAGTAATAATATTATGGGCTAATGCGGTGATCTGGACGAGTTGGTATATTAAAATCTTCTGGTCAATGTGTGTTCGTGCGAGAAATAGAGTTTTCAGTTGAGAGTCAACGCTCGTGTCGTCCGTTTCTCGTCTTTTGTCTGTGCCGCGCTGCACATTTACCCGAAGATGTGAATATAATGGGGTTTTACATGCCAAAACCACGATATGGTTATGAGGCACGATGAAGTGGAGGACCCCAGCAAAATGGAACCATCTTGCGTTCTTTAACGTGCACTGACAGCGCACAATACACAGGCCTTCTAGCATTTCGCCTCCATGGAAATGCGACCACCACGGGCGGGAATCGAACCCGCGATTGTCGGGGGCAGCATCAAAGCGTCGTAATCGCTACACCACCGTGGCGGACTAGTGCATGACGGCCGTTGTCTGCTTGTGAACCACACCATCGCTTTGTCCGCGGGTGGCGCGCGCGCAACCTGAATATATGTATCTTTGCTTTTAATTAAAAGAATCACACATCAATTTGGCTGCTCTTCCCGATTACATTTGAAAGCTGGTAATGACTAAAATGTGCGCGGTATTGATAATAGTAGATCATTAACTACACTTAAACGCTAGATATTTGACAAAATAACGAACAATAGCACCTATTAGCATCGAATGGTTTCCATTGAGAATGAGTCGATACAGAAGAAATCTATTTTAAGCTCTCGACAGACATCTACCTGGCTGGATAAAAAATTCTAAAAGCTAAATGATTGACATTTTTTTTTGCAGCCATATGTGCTTCCAGAGAATAAGTCTGTTACGAAAAAAAAAGGGCCACACTTTAAGCGAATGTTGAATGTAGTCGCTGCACAGGTAATATGATTATATGGAAATGAATTCCGCGTATTTGCTTTAACGTCAATAATCTTTAGTACGTATGACGCACATACACTTTTCAATGGTGGGCATTCACAGCCTTATTGTTTCCGGAATCACTGCGAAACAGTCTCTTCCGTTTCTTGAAGAATACGAGCACAATTCGCTGTACTTCATTGTGCACTGTCTATAGTCCTACCAAGGCAACTAACTCGTCTGGGCCGTGCAGCGGCTATCTTCTCATCTAATTCTGAGGCCTTTACTTCCAAGATAAGAGCAGCTCGAAAAAAAAATATAGACCGAGTGCTGTAATGGAATCGGTAGCTTCCGTAAGGGTCTTAACGTCAGCGTAGTTCTGCGGCATCTTTACGCTAACGTACCTGTCAGCCTAACCGGGAAGTACAAAGCACACGCTCCGCAGGCCCCTCTTATATTCGATGGAGTGCTGCGACCGACATTTCTTCAATAAAGGAAATCAAAAAGCAAGGTGATGTGGTAAAAGTCGATCGTAGACAGCGCAGAAAAATAACAAAAAAATATATGTGGCGATGAATGTACAAAGCAAGAAAATTTTTAACAGCATGAGGCGTACTAGGTAAGTTCTGAGAGTAAATTTCAAAGCCCAGTACTATCCACCTACAGGTCCTAGTGGAATAGCCCACCCACTTCATGACTAGTCTCCCACACTGGCTGCGAGTCTCCATAGTTCAGGTGAAGGAGAAGAAGAGCGCATTGGAAAAGGTAGAGGTAATGTCACCAGCGGCTGCGCTCCATGTTTGCGCTAGCTGTGCTGTTTGACTATCACAATTTGAGAGAGCGTCAGTTTTCGTCCTCTGTTTTACCACATGTAGCACTATAATAATGGAAAATATCCAAGAAGGACACTACTATGCAACGACATTAAAGTAAAAGAACTTGCATTTCTTTCTCGCACATTACTGACCACGGACGTTACTTCTACGAACTTCACTTGGGTAACACCATAACTGAGGTTTTACCGTATATAATTTTCGTATCCACCTGCTTACGTACCTCAGGCATTATGCCAGGACTCCTTCTCACCATCTGGCGAGCCTCGCTGCTGAAAGGCCCCGCACGACATATGGCGCCACTGTCTGCAAGCACCGCTCAACATTTACTGCGGCGTACACCCCTGCGACAAAGCCACTACTTCCACCATGGGGCTTGAGCCGCCCGTGAGTTCACTTCACGATCCCCGGAGTGCGGAGAAAATCAGAACCTACCTGACATATGCCCTAAAACAATTGAGCCTACTCCTACTGTACGAGAACTACAGTAACCCACGTGCACATCTATACGGATGACTCGACTACGCCGTCCAGTTCTGGTGGAGCGGTGGTTATACCATCACAAGGGGTAACTCTGCGTTTTAAGACTTCCCATGCGACGATGTCTACGGCGGCAGAACTCGCGGCTCTGCGTAGTGCACTGGAACTCATCGATTCTGAAGAAAGACCAAGTAAATGGGCTGTGTTTTCTGACTCAAAACCTGGCGTTACAGTGCCTGCGGTCAGTCCTCCGACGCGGATGTCACGAACAGTTGACATATGGAACCGTGAAACTTCACCGCGACTTATTACAAAAAGGCCACGACATTGACTTTCAGTGGTTACCTGGACATTGTGGTATCAGCGGAAATCATTCCGCAGATAATGCTGCTCGCGCATCACATCAGGAAGCAAACATCGGTTCCAATTCCGCTTTCAAGAACAGACGCTGCGAGGCAGATTCGTCAACTGGCCCGCAGTCTCACACTGACTGAGTGGAACACGCCAAACATACAACAGACCAGACTGCATCAACTTAACCCTTCACTGCAACTCCAGCCTCCATCCGGCCTTCATCGACGCGAAGCTTCGCTTCTCTATCGCCTTTGGTTGGGAGTTGCTTTCACGAAAGCATATACAACGTTAATAGGAGTGACTGACAGTGCGGCATGCGATGTTTGCGGCACCGACGAAAATATCGAACACCTGCTGTGCCACTGTCCTCGTTTTGCCTCAGAGAGACAAGTACTTGCCAACGCATTGCGGCGACATGGATGATCGGCCACTTTCTGTGCAGGTGCTATTACAACACCGTCCACATCTCTCGACAGCCCACAAGGCAGTGAAAACCCTCTTGTGCTTTTTGAGGACGACGGACTTCTGTGAACGCCTCTAACTTGCGGTGCCATTCCACACGCTGCAGTGAATTCACTGTCTCTCTCTCTCTTTTCCTTCTCTTCCCTCCTCTCTCTTTCTCATCTTTCTATTCCCCTTCCATAATCTCCCAGTATAGGGTAGCCAACCGGAAGTCTTTCTGGTTAACCTCCCTGCCTTCTCCCTTTCTGTTTGCTTCCTGTCAACTATCCTTCGAAAAAAAAAGAAGATGCCATATATGGAAGCTAAAGTCCCTAGAATAACTAAAGTAGCGCCATACGTGTCCAATGTGCAGGCTCCTCCTCTCCCCTATGCGTACCTATGCTTGGCAGTGCAAGCGCCATCTTGTCCGTCCTCTGCGCATACCCTCTCCCGTGCGCTGGGAGAGGGTATGCCTGTGAGAGGGTATGCCTTTCGCCGTGCTTTCGGCATTTCCTGGCGGACACCATAGAGGCGCTGCTGCAGCTTCTGGGAGAGGAGGCAGAGGCGAAGGGGCGCGGTTGGCGCTACTTTAGTTTATCTAGGGACTTTAATGGAAGCGCGTACTCGCTTTGGCTACAAGAAGCCAGCCTGCAATCACGGTGCACTACTGGACGATTCTTGGGTACGTGGCATTAAGCCTCGTCTGAACGCTACGCAGGAAGCACCCGGCCCTTCTGACGACCCCCGGCGAAGGCTAACTCGTGAAAGTTTACGAAGGTGACGAGGACCTCGTCTAGGACTTACCCTTCGCTCCGGCCAAGTCGAAAGACGAGGACAACCAGATGCATGGCGGCGATTGGTTCTTGCCAAACACACTGTACAAATGAAATGCACTCTGCAAGTCGACTACCAGTCCACAAGCTCTGCTAGTGAGCAGACCCAGTAGGAAAGTGATGCTCGCCGTGTACGGCGAACTTGGACTTCCTCGGGCAACATCGCAGAACCTCCTCTTCCCGGCGTGCCGCCGCAAGCACATCAAGCGCGCTCCGTCCTGCTGGACTTTGTTGACGGCAGTGGATTGCGTGAGCGCATATAAGGAGTTTTCATTATTTTATTTTCGACAGACGATTGAGTGAATCACCCCCTTCTATTTTTTTCTTCTTTCCTCTCCCTTTCCTATCTCCTCTCTCTTCTTTTACATCCCCATACCCCCCTCCCCGTGTGCACTACTGCTGAGGTGTCCCACTCTGATGGAGACAGTTGCGGGGTGCACTTTTCTCTCCATTACATTTCAATTTTTTTTTAAATCAAACCACTACCCCCCCCCCGTGACATAGTGCGAGCAGCGCTAATCTTTTTTTTTTTTAGTTAGTAGAACCATTTCGCCTCATGTTCATGGCACAAAGGAAGCACAAGTTCCGCTTGCTTCTCGTAACATATTTTCGGGAGAGGGCATTGAAAGCTTTTCATGCGAGGCGTACATATATCTTGTTTTGAATTTAACGCGTTTAGACCAAGATACTATTGATTCCTTTTGAAGATCCCCGTCTTTCGCTGAAACTTCGCCAAGGACACATCGATATTTTTGCGTGTGTTCCTGAATTCTTATTCCACGAAGGCCATTGCATGAGTTATCGATATTTTTAGCGAACATTCCTGCCAGCTGACGAGCGTCACGAAGAGACGAAATTTGCGGACCAACTTATTAGTGCGCCACTGCACTGATCCCCGAAAGTTTCGCAGAGAAAAAGGAAATTGGAGCGTGGGACACTCGGCCGTGTGCGATCAATGGCCGCCCCTTGTTAAGAGGGGTGAACGAAGAAGACGGTCTTCCCTGGAGGAGACGCAGTTCGCTCTCGACGCGAACGTAGAAACACTAGAAGAGTCGGTGGAACAGATAATTGTAACATTGTTCGTATATATCATAAGCCTATATAAATATTCATCTGCAATGTGCACGAAAATGGCAGAGTCGTTAATGGAATCCCGTGACTCAACTGCTAACCTCCAACAGAGGTTTATTGCTTTAACGCGAATGACGTAGCAAGAGATTATTATTGTTATTATTATTATTATTATTATTATTATTATTATTATTATTATTATTATTATTATTAGAAAGCACGAAGACACAGAGGAAATAGGGAGGGAACAGCTGACAACTGCCACCTAGAGGGGCACAACGCCTGCCTGCTTCTTCGGGAAGGGGAACCATATAGGAAATGAAGATAGGAGGAAAGAAATGAGGAAAGAGAAGAGCAATGAAGTAAGACAGAAAAACAAATAGCAAAGACGTACACAAACAGAACTAGTCACATGGAAAAATGTCTACAAACACGAGGCCAAGCTGGTTTTGTTTAAACAAGTTACATGTCAAAGGCGAACTAGGAAACCAATGGCAAACGTTGGAAAATGAATAACTCGGGGCACTCGGACAGGAAGATCAAAAAGACACACGCCCCACGACGTCATGTTGTGACGGTCATCATGACATCGTAGATCGCGGAAATCGGTGACGTCATCCGGTCGTCACAAAAATGATTGACGTTATGTAGAGACGCCTTTTGTTGTATTGTTCGCTAGATTGATATATACCAAAATTGGTATTGCGCGACGTGACTGTATGACGAACATTAATGACAGGTCCGAACATGTAAACCATCACATTCATGTAATGTACAGCATGATTTGCTCCTTCCTGGCTGCTTCGCATTACATCGATTCCCACAATGCGTGGGATCTGCCAGTTTTTTTTCTCTATGTGTTTCTTTTTACACGTATATGCGATGCCCCCCTCCAACAGTTTTTCATCCTACA
>JALIZH010025550.1:0-22634 GCA_030522465.1 Rhipicephalus appendiculatus
CAGTCCGGTTAGCTAATCTACGACGGGGGAAAAGGGAAAGGGGGAGTAGAAAGATGAGAGACAGAGAGAGAGGAGCGCAAGAAAAAAAAATTTCGCATTTCCACGAAGGGAATTTATGACGAGTGGGCGAAGCACTGGGGATCGTTCTTACCGTAAATCACCTCCCGTGACATTGCCCACTCGCGCATGTAAATGAGTGACAACGCGTGTGTACAGTATATACAATGTGTTTTTCCCGTTGAGCCACTGCTTCCCGCGTCCTCAACCCCGGGGTAGCAGCTTGTTGTCGCCGTTGCCGTTTTGCCTTTCGCGGGCGAGAGCACGTTCACGATCGTTTTCATCCGTGGCAGAAAGAGAATGTGTGGTCTGGAACGCGCTTACTCTTCATCGTCATCATCGTCATCGTTATGACGTATAGTGGGTACATTCCATGTGCTGTGCCGTGATGGCAGTAAGAGAATGTGTGGTCTGGAACGCGCTTATTCTTCATCGTTATCAGCGTCATCGTCATCGTCCTGGCGTATAAGGGTTACCTTGCATGTGATGTGCCGTGATGGCAGCGTCATCGTCATCGCACTAGCGTGGCTACACCGGGCTACACCGGGGGGAGTGATGTACAAGCCTCGACCTTAAGGAGCTTCGCCCCTAAAAGAAAGGCCATTGTGTTTGAGCGAGCAGCCGCTGTGGCAAGGTAGCGCTTGTGTGAAGACCATTTGAATTTGTATGTATCCAACCGACTCGATGTAGATGTTCTTTGGCAAAAGAAAACTCAAGTTGCTTCGTTTGAATTGCGCTTCTAAAGCTCCCGGAATGAAGAGGCCTGACACCTCGCTTCAGGTTGTGGCCACAAGCAGTGCGACAGCCAAGAAACTTCAATGCTGCTTGACAACTCTCGTCTATAATGCTCCGCCAACGTCTTGTTGAAAAGCACCCCGACCAGCTAGCAAGTGCATTGATCTCTTCCCGCATTGGCGGTCGTGAATTGCCTGGTTGTGACTGAGCCCACTTGTATAAGCTAAGAGTTCTCTCTGTGCTGCTGCACGAACGATCACATCGTCAAGGATGTGCGGACGGTCCCTTTCGTCCGTCGTGTGGCTCCTCTGAGACACTAGAACACCTAATTTTAGTGTGTCCCGCATTCGTTATGCAACGAGCACTGGACACCCAGGAATATCGACTTATTGAACTTAAGTGCACGACCCTTGATCGCCTGTTCCTTGGAGTATTTGCTGCTATTATAGGAGTGACCAGGCCCATAGAGCCTTACTTTCTTAAACAAAACTTGTTTGACCCCATGTTTTCAGACATTTTTCCGTGAGAGTACTCATTTATGTTTACGTCTGTGTTATTCTTTTCTTTTAGCGCTATAGCGTTAAAGAGCTCGTTTCGCAGAAATTCAGGCGTCAGCGTCGGTGTCGGCGTTCGCGTCGTTGGTTGTGAACGAAAAATCATCTTTTCCGTGACCGAAAAATCGAGAAAGATGCGAACCCAGGCCGTCTGCGTGGCAAACAGGTGTTCTACCACAGAGCCCCAATATTTGTTTTTTTTTTACTTTCATGGTATTTATTCAACTTACACATGTCAGTAATTCAATACACACAGAGAACTAATATGTTCATTCTTCTTCTATCGGGACACAATGACGAGCTCACAACACTAAATAATTTAACATCTCTAAGAACGAATACATGAAGTAACGGCCTTCTTGCAAATATACTCTAGAATGGCGGTAAGTATAAACACCTCACTAACACCATATACCATTCTGGCTGAAACTCCATTTCCTCGTACACATCGCATATTTGAGTTACCATTCGAATGAAGTGGGCTGTTGAGGAAATTATTGGCTCGGCGTTTCTCTGCAACATGCGCGTCTTATACAGGCTATGCATTCCAACGAGCAGAAACATGTCGAATGGTACATCACTGTAACTCGCTGGCAACAGATATCGCACGGAATGTGTTGAAAATGCTTTGGCAAGAAACACTGCATGAATGTCATGCAGGGGAAGGGGGTATCATTAACGCATCATATATTGCGTGGCAAAAGCGTAGAATCGCGTCAGACGTCAAAAGACGTGAAGTGAGCAACAAGTGCGTGTTTTAAAGGCCCACCCATTACAAAGCGCTCAGACGTATTTAATCATCATCAGCAGAACCATCAAAAAAGTGAACAGTTGCATAGGTTTGCGTGTTGCCCTACGGACGCGTAGTGGGCCCTTCGCTGATTCACAACGGGAATAATTATGGAGTAGTGGGCACTTAACAACTGTGCTTGCAATATGTATTCGATGATAATTTGAAACGGCCAATGTTACACGCACAGTCATTCATTTCCTTCCGGCATGGTTGAGGCATGCACCAATAACCCAAGCAGGCTAGCAGTTCAGAAGGCGATTCGCACAAGTCCCGATTACGCTATCGCGATCTGCTCTTGAAGGCGAAATTCAAGCGTCCTCCAATTTTTTCTTTCCTCTTTTCGTTTCTCCTATCTAACTATCCTCTGTGTTTCCCTAGCCGACGGAGCAGGCAGCCGTTGCGCCTCTTTAGGTGGCAGTTGTCAGTCTGTTCCCTCCATAGTTCCTCTGTGTCTTCGTGCTTTCTGTGTATCCAAACCAAATAATTATACTGAAACTCGCTGTTTCCGATAAGGCGAATGATGGGAAAAAAGGCTGTCGAGACATTGCTTTCACTGCAGCGGTATCCCGCCAGCTAGCAGGACGACATCCACGCTCTCTCCACTTTGCGCGTTTCATAGCAGTTTAGACCATTGCCTCAACGCCACCGTTAAACGCGCCCTGCAACACTTTTCTGAGTTATAATAGAATAGTTTCACTATTAGCGCATTACACATCACAAATCACATGCCGCAAAAGTGTTTAAAATCCGTCAAGTACGAGCGGATTTACAGGTATTTGTCGAATGCTTCAAGCGCTTTCTCTGGACAACCTGAGCAAAAGGCGGTCTCCGGCGTGCGCGCTCCAGCAGTCAGCCGTTGCGAAAATCCACGACAGCCTGCGGGGCCACCTCCTAATGTTTACGGACGGGTCTGTCCGGGACAGCCCCCGCTCGGCCGCGGCTGCCTGTGTGATACCAACGACTGGGACCCCCATCCAGTGCCGCCTTCCCTTTCACGCCAGCTCCACTGCAGCTGAACTGGCTGGCCTTCACTTGGCAGCCGACTACCTCGCTGCTACAACACCCCCAGCAGCCCGTGGCGATCCTCTGCGACTCCCGGCCAGCACTGCAAGCGCTGCTGCAACCAGTCCAAGCTGGGCTCACAGTGGCGCTGCTCCATGCCAAGCTAACCGCCATCAGAGCTAGCGGTGTGCGCCTGTCCCTCCACTGGCTTCCCTCCCACGTTGGCATCACTGGGAACGAGGAGGCCGACGCCGCCGCAAATGCAGCTCACCACGGCGACACCCCAGTCACCGAGGCGGTAGCCCTATATGACTACTCCCGACAACGCTTACGGCAGCTGCTTCCAACGGCTCACCCTGACAGGCGGGTGGCAAGCGGTAATCCACCGCCACCCTTACCGGAGACTGGCCTGAAGAGACGCGAGCGGTGGCTGCTGCTTCGCCTGCGGACCGGCAGTGCCTGGCCTGCTGCGCGTAAGTACGCCAAGGGTCGCTCTTCATCCCCTGCGTGCCGCAGATCTGGTGCAGAAGAAACGCTGGAGCACATCATCTGCTCCTGCCCTGCCCTGGCCGGTGAACGATGCGAGATGGTGCGCCGCTACCGCCTGCTCGGTCTCCCTGCGGCAACTGTGGAGGACTTCCTCTTTCCCGCACGGTCCAGGATAGCAGCCCTGCGAGCCTTTCTCAAGTTCGCGGTTCCTGCGGACCTCGACGCCCTATAGACGAACGCCTTGGCTTCGTCCTCCCTGCCTGGACTGACAAGACACTCTCTTGTCGTCTACTCACCCCTTCTCGCTATCTTCTCTCTTTCTTTCTATCATCTTTACTTCCCCCTTCCCCATCCCTAAAGGCGCTGAGCCGTGCCCCCACGACGGGAGGCAGAAAATAGCGTCCTTTTATTTTCTTCTTCTTTCTCGAATCTCTCTTTTCCTTTCGCGCAAGGGAGCGCGATGGAAGCTTAGCGTACGCAGGGAGGAGGATGACAAAGGGGGGTAAGAAAGTACAGGGGGCCTCAAAAGTTCCCAGGTGGCGCTGCTATACGAATATATGGGATAGTGGCCTGGGAACTTTTAACCAGCCCTGTATGTCCCTTCGTCAACACGCGTAATGACCTTGAGCCCTTTTGTTGTTCTGCGAACGCGCGGCTTCCTTTCAGTGTGAACGCGCACGGGTACGTGGCGGCCTCTCACGGCGGCCACGGTAACTACGCAGCAAATCAGGAAATCGCCGTGGACGCCCTATTGGAAAAACACAAATAGTGGGCATAATGGAAACCACCATCCACCATTATAGTGGATTAATGTATTGGGTGGTATACTGGATAGTGGATACTGGGTGGATAGTGGTTGGATAGTAGATACTGGATGGTGGTTGGATAGTGGATAGTGGATGCTGGGTGGATAGTGGATGCTGGGTGGATAGTGGACAGTAGTTTAGGTGGGTAGAAAGTATGCTGTGTACAAGGTATGTAGCAGGTATGAAATGGCGGGCATATTAGTCAATAAAATATTTTTCTCCTAATGTTCTTTCTGTTACAACTGAAAACATATCTTCCTGTTACATAAGGCACACAAGTTAAGCACAGAAAACAAATTGTTGACTTGTGTTGCAAATGTGTTATCACGCGACACAGGCACAATAATAGCCTGTTTACACCAATCAAGGAACAGCCTGACTCAGTGAATAACTTTATTCACTTTTCTACATTTCTTGGTGTTTTGCTTACACGTTTGCCTATACAAGCAGCTTCTGCAGAAAACCCTATAGTAGAAAATCTTCCCAACAGCGTCACGGTTCTCCCTCGGTGGCTCTATTTGAAGTGACTACAAAGAAATGCATTTCTCAAAGACACTGAAAAACATTCAAAAAGCATCATTAAAAAATAGAAATGCTTTGTTTAGGTAATTAACACATTGATGCGCCTTACGTACACTGCTCCTTTCGCACAATAAATATATAGTGAGTCCTTGTTGCAAGCATTGCATGTTGTTCGGCTAGTTGGTTCACAGATATAGCAGACACGTTCAATCTGGGTGAAGACAACACAGAAATAAACACACACATGAAGCGCACGGTGTGTGTTTTCTGCGCTTCATGTGTGTGTTTCTATGTTCTAACGTGTTGTCGTCGCATAGTTTAAACGTGTCTTTCATAATACAGTATGATAGCACCACAAATTACTACAGCTGGTTAGCTATTACCGGCTGTTATTATAATTTTTTTTTTCGCAAGCTGACGTAAACGGAATAGTGTCGGCATTCCGTGCCGGGACAATTACTTGCCCTCGCAGCAGGCCGGTAGCGTTAGCTTGATGGCAGCTCTTGAAATAAATCTCTTGAAAACCACAAGCGGGTTAGTTCAGTAGTGAAATGACCTTCCCCTCACAAAATAAACACGCGGTCCGCTAGCCCGAGCCGAGCAAGACAAAAAAAAAAAAAAAAAAAACGAAACCACGGCCTAAACTTTCATACATTGCAGCGGCAAATGAAATTCACAGTGGACTATGCCGGAAGCCGGCCTACGGGGATACACAGCCGGCCAGTTTTCGCTCGCGCTGCACTGCCGACCCCCCCCCCCCTCCCCGCCCCCCGCCTTCCCCCGAAACCCACCTTCAACATTTTGTTATCCTTGAGGGGCGGATTCTGAACAAATTCCTGTTCTATCCAACATAAAAATTTTTCAGCGCACAAGGGTGCTAGCATAAACAATGTTCATTATTGCTTCACCAAATGACACAAAATAAACGCTAAGCAAACATCGACCAATGCAACTTATCGCACCTCACCGATTCCCTGTCCCTAACCCGGTGCTACATCACCGAAATTGCTACAGCACAACCCGGTGGCTGTAGCAATAATTTTTTTAGTTCGGTTATTTCAAGTGCAGTGACGGTTGCTAAATACCTGTGTAAGATGAGCACCTTTCTGTCGAAAATTTTATCTCTGCTTTCAGCTTTACGGCGGATAGTGCGTCCGTCTCACATATACGAGCACCTTAAGTTTTAACAGTATAGCGATTAAGTTCTTTACAAACGTCGTGTGGTAGCAGGTTCAACACAACTGCAAGAGCATTCAGTACCGCGGCATTCAATATCTCTTGGCTATAACCTAGGAGGATATATCAAAAATTGCTGGAGTGGAAGCCGCCTATACCCTGCCATAGAGCAGAGTGAAGCCGGCGGCGGCCATCTTGTGGTGGGCAGGAAGGCGGCCGCGTAGCATATAGTGCACTTCCACGGCCGTTTATTTCTCGCAAATGATTGCCGCTAGAGAAGTCAAAATGTGCTCACATAGTCACTGATACACTGCCAGCATTAAAGAATACCACAGAAGTGTTATTTTTCATGTTAAAATTTTATTTGTACAGATTCCTCAGCCTTTAGCAAACATGAATGTTGCGGACAAGTTGTTTCACTGATTCTTGTAGATGATAAGCCTTGAAAGCACAGACCTAACTTTATCTTTTACAAGTTCCCGGCTTCGCTACTTTGTCATGTGGTGCAGCCTGGTCTTGATGTATAGTTCCAATACTTGCTTACTCAAGTTGTAAATATGATTGTCCATAACGTCGACGTCAAAAAGATATGTTGTTCCAATTGGGAAAACCACTTCTTTCCGAGTGATTGACTGAGTATCTCCAGGACTAGTTGTTTGGTTTTGGCATGTATCTCCTTGAGGCATTGAGTGGAAGCCTGCAGCCGACGCAGCCCCTTTTCTGCGGTTTCGCACAGTGACACAACGTCTTCGGAAGGATAAATGAGTCCACCTCGATTTTTTCGTATCCTCTCCATGAAGAGCTTCTATGCACACCTCACAGCTGTTTGTGGTGGCGATTCTGCGAGCGACAAAGCCTGCAATGTAAGGCACGGCAGAGCGAACGAATGGGGAGAGGCTCTCTGGATAATCAATTCGGTTGGTGTAATCGTGGTCCCATGGTTGTAGAATGGCAGACCTTCGGAATGTGGTCTCGGTGGTTGCACAAACTGTATGTGGTAGAGGCAGATGCTCCCAGAATAGAAACAATATCTTGCCTGAGGTACTGGACGATCTCACTTAATTGTGTCTGGACCAATAGATGCTTCTAGGCCGCCATGAATTGGGAAGCTGTAGGGTTGTTGTTGAACCCCCCCACGTCCTCGCAGAAGAATGTTTCTGCGTGATCTTGACGTATACCTGCTTTCAGTACGCACCTGTAAAATGTGATCTTGGAAGCAGGATTCGCTCGATTTGTGCACCCATATGCTACGCAGGATTGGACCATGATTGCTTTAGTCGAGCCGCATGCGTACGAATGCACTGTAGACACACTTGTGAAAGAAAGGTAGGCGCGCGAACCACAATTCACCGTCGCTGCAGGCGAACTGGCAGCCGCCGATGGCCGCCGAGCCGAGCTTTCTGCCCACCACAATATGGCGGCGCTGGCTTCACTTGGGGAAGGCGCCCTCCACTCCAGCAGTTTTTATATATCCTCCTAGGCTATAACGCATAGAGCAATAATGCATAACATGCATAGTGCAACCTACCTTTCTGAAAAAAACATGCTGGCAGTGTACACTTGCGACGTACGCCGGTCTTCAAGTGGCGTGACGAGTCGGCGTCGGCCGCTGACAACTCCGTTTGCGGGCATCCGTCGGTCTCGCGGCAATGTGGTGATTTCCCGATGTGCACGAACTGTCCCGTCGATTCTCCACGCCACAGAGCGCGTTGCGAGAAACTATATCCACTATCTTTTCCAGTACCCACTATGATAGTTTTTCCAATAGGGGTGGGTATATGTCGCAGAAATTTGGCTATACGGCATCATTTGGAGAGAGTAGGGGAGCGATTTCTAGTTTACTTTGCGAATTATGTGGCCGCGCTATAATATTTGGCTCGCATGTTCTCGGGAGCATCGACTACAGATCGGCAGCGTTTGCTGACTATGCTAGAAAAATGTTGCAGGGCCCCTTAAAAAGATCACTGAAATATATCATCTGCATGTTACGTTTTACAACCATCACCAGCGCGCCCTTAGCCGATATTTTGCTCTTGGGGGACTACAATCACACAATTTAGAGTCAGCAAGACCTCTTCTAAGAGGTCGCCTAACGTTTTTTTTTTTTTTTTTGTCAAAACTATTGCTTCTGAAGACGCAGCTAACAGTGTCGCCGAGAGAATGCTTCCAGAAATCTGTGTCGAACGCGGTTTAATATTCGTAACCCCGAGGACGTTTGCAGCGTCGATAAACTGAAAGCCCCGGAAACGCGAGGGTGGAAGGGCGCAAAGCGAGAAAACGATGTTTATGAAAATCTACGCGTGAACTGCTCCGTCAGGGTAAAAAAAAATTTTTTTTTTCGGAAAAAAAATGTAATGAAACGTGCAAACTGAGACGGCATGAGGATGACAGCGTCGGGCATCTTGATGAAGCAAATGCACGTAAGGATCAAAACGTGCCCTTTAATAAAATCTTGAAATTCTAGAAAGAATTGTGTGTTGGCAGTAGGAAAGCAACAGACTGCTTCCAAATGGCCCAAGACCTGTCTGCTGAGCGCCATCAATGAAGGCCGCTGGCCACTCCTAACACGCCGCCGTTAAGGTGCCAGAAACATTAGCAGGCGCGGACTCACCGTTTCTTTCCTGGTAATTTTTTTTTCTTATGTTTTGTCTCCTGCCACACTCGAGTCGCAACGGCACTTTCTGAATGTGTCTTATCACCGAGTGAGCGGAAAATAAATTAGGTAGCGTAGAATATCCCAGTCGAGTTTGTTTCGAAACAAAGTGCTCTTTGCCTTTTCTTTCTACTTTTCCTTTTCGTGCTGCCTGCTTTTCATAGTTGCTGTCAGTGCTCATGACAGTTTATGTGTTTTATTTTCTGGTTTGTTTACCAAGTTGTTTGCTCGTGAAAATCTCTTAAAGTTCTGATGTGTTTTATATCTCGAAACGTTGAGTGAGCAAAACAGAGTTGCTTTATAAAACATAGTGAAAAAAGCTTCTCTTATACGGATTCGTACGGTGCGTAGCATTCACATATCTTGCAAGCTTCAACAGTCGTTTCTAGACTCCGCCGCTCGCGCGTTAGTGAGGCTTTCTGGGTGCTATTTGATTTGTATACACGAACACACAAGGACAAAGATAATGTAGAGAGGGAGCAGCCCGACAGCTGGCATCTGGAGGGGCACAACGCCTGCTTACACCTTCGGGAATAGGGAACGTAGAGGAAAGGAAGACAGGAGGAAAGAAAGAGAAAAGAAAAAAGAAAAGAGAAAAGTAAAGAGAAAAGTAAAAGAATACAGTGATGCTTTAATATAAATAAGCAGGGTGTCTCACTTAAAGAAAACAAATTGTTGTTTTTTTTGTTTTTTTTTTATTTGGCTAGCCGCAACGGAAGGAAACCGATGCCATATTGCTCGCCGTGGTGTGGCGCTCGTTGAGGTATTTTTTATATTGCCCTTGATTCTGAACAATTATGCATTTTTTTTATACTCCCGTTAGGCCCAAGTGTGTTTCGTTACGTTTTATAAGGCCTTCCAGAACGACCAACACAATTTTTTCAAGCAACGTACATGCAGAGCGGAGATTTTTTTTTTCGGCATTTACAGAAAGCCCGTCAAACAAACAAAAAAAAGAGCGAAGAAATTGTGCTTATGAGCTACCGTAATACCCCGCTTTCAACCATAATTCGAGCAAAACAACCATGCGCGCGAACCGTGGCGAAATGAACGGTCGCGGCTCTATAGGCATCGGCTTTACAGCGGGGAGCATTTTTGACGGTGGCACACGCCAAGGAAACGTTATCGCCCCTGATAAGCGATCAGTTGACGGTTGACAACCTGTGCTTTCCTCTCTTCCCTCCTCTCTGTCAAGTGCGCTGTGCAATAAGGTCAATATTGAAACCTATCTATAGGACTCTTTCAAAAGGTGTTATTTGTCCAAAGTCGTGGGGCCAACGTCCTTGTTCCTTATGTTTTAAAGTTAAGGAAAAGTAGCGAGCAGTGCAGATTTACTCTGCTTAAGACTCTTTGAGTGTCTTGTGCACATTGGTCTCAAGTATGTTCATTATCTTACAAGCATTCGTGCGTCATACCCACTCTAGTATAATGTGTAATTCCTGAGAAGCTATGAGAGTGCTTAAAATGTATACTTGTTAGCCGCCTTTCGAGATAATGAACACTGACGTGATATAGAACGTTTTGTCTTTTACTGACGAAAAGAAATAATCAGTCGCACTTTGAGTACCCCCCAAATTACAAGAAAATGCGTGCTGAAGTCTCAAAACGTTACTTCTTTATCTCTTCTTATGCCAAGAAAAGCAGTTTTTAACGTGTAGAACAAGAGTGGCGAAAGAAACATGCACACGGAAATACTGATTTTAAAATCCTATGCCGTGGCAATCAAACAGTGACAGATAATAAACTTTTTTGAACGGGATGGGTGCGTGACCGACCTGTCAATGAAACAATAAATGTTTTTTTTTCTTACTGAAAAAAAAAAATCCCTTAACAGTATGCCCCGGAGCTGTCTTATGCGACTGCAGCAGCGTAAAGTTTGGAAAAAAGCCTGTGGAAAAAAGCCTGTGGAAAAAAAATACCAGGTTTGTGCCCAATTTTACGTTTGGAATGATTATATTTTGGCGGAATCGCTGGACAGGTTGGCAGGAAAAAAAAAAGAAAGAGGGAAGCAATACTGCGGCACGCAGCACTGGTGACCCACTATTAACGCCCGCGTCCCCATTGAACGGGTGACGAGTGACAGCTTTGACGTTCCTTAGAAATGCACCATCGGAGGATGAAAGTTTCTGACAGGCAGGGCATGACACGATGGATTGACAGACAGAAAAAAAGGGGCTCAACTTGCAAAATTTTAATGCGCGAATTCGTTGTATTTTAACAAGTGCAACAAACTTAAACACAGATTCAAAAATGAGGAAGTTTCAGGACTTTCTCACAATTTGGCTTTGCTGGTATCTGCTTAAAAGATAATTAAAAATCAGGAACAATTACCCTGTCGGAAAAACGGGGGCAAGAGAAGCTTGGCATACCTGCCTGACGTTCTGATTCTCTTTCTCTCTTTCTTTCTTTGCTTCTTTCTTTCTTTGCTTCTTTCTTTCTTTCTTTCTTTCTTTCTTTCTTTCTTTCTTTCTTTCTTTCTTTCTTTCTTTGCTTCTTTCTTTCTTTCTTTCTTTCTTTGCTTCTTTCTTTCTTTCTTTCTTTCTTTCTTTCTTTCTTTCTTTCTTTCTTTGCTTCTTTCTTTCTTTCTTTGCTTCTTTCTTTCTTTCTTTGCTTCTTTCTTTCTTTCTTTCTTTGCTTCTTTCTTTCTTTCTTTCTTTCTTTCTTTCTTTGCTTCTTTCTTTGCATCTTTCTTTCTTTGCTTCTTTCTTTGCATCTTTCTTTCTTTCTTTCTTTCTTTGCATCTTTCTTTCTTTCTTTCTTGCTTTCTTTCTTTCTTTCTTGCTTTCTTTGTTTCTTTCTTTCTTTGCTTCTTTCTTTCTTTCTTTGCTTCTTTGCTTCTTTCTTTCTTTCTTTGCTTCTTTGCTTCTTTCTTTCTTTGCTTCTTTCTTTCTTTCTTTCTTTGCTTCTTTCTTTCTTTCTTTCTTTCTTTGCTTCTTTCTTTCTTTCCTTCTTTCTTTGCTTCTTTCTTTCTTTCCTTCTTTCTTTGCTTCTTTCTTTCTTTCTTTGCTTCTTTCTTTTCTTGGTTTGTTTGTCCGTTTGTTTCCGCAATACTCAGCGACCTATGCCGTCTTAATAGCATTCAAAGGAGGGGGGAAACTGAGAAAATATGGAATTTGGAAGTTTAGCCGGTATGCTCAGTACACCCTCAAATTGCATATGGGACCTATAGTCACGTGTAGCATGTCTTATAACGCTTGCGAAGCCAGCAGAGTAGAAAGTGGCTACGCCGCATACATTAGATGGGCCGTTTCTTCAGTTGCTTCCAAATATCACTTGTGCAGTGTCCTACTGTTAAAAGCTGGAGGTCTTGTATCATGTCAGTAGCCCGACTCCAACTGCGGTTAACCTTCCCACGTGTACAACGATGAAGTTAGTACCCTTTTCATTATAACTCATAATGAAATGAGTTATAATGAAACATTTCATTATAACTCATAATGAAATGTTGGCAGCACAAACTAATGGGACACACAAAAAGAGGACACAAGCAAGTTCTTTCTGTGTCCCGCTAGTTTGCGCTGCCAATATTTCATTATGACTCTATCTCAACTAGCCCGTCTTTCAACCCTTGTGTTCATTATACCTGTGCTGTGGACAGTCTAACGGAAGTACTAATGCGAACCGTGGAGTCCTCCGATCTCGACACCCGACGGCACCCAATTTTATAAGACTTGACACCCGATTTTATAAGAAGAAAGCCTTAGCTGCGACATCAAACGCGAAGATTCACTGTCGGCGTCAGCCGCGTCCCGCACCGTCGACAGCGATGCGGCTGGTGCGAAAAATCATTACGTGATGACGTCACAGATTGCCATATTGTGTGATGTCACCATGACATCACATAACGTGACGTCGTTTGACGATGTCATCAAGTGACGTGGACGCTTGGCAAAGTTGACCGGTCATGGAGGCACTGCAAGACCAGGCGATGTGCAGAAAGCTTGCAATGCCTCTGATCGTGGAGGCTGTGCAAAGCCACGTTATTTGCACAATGCTTTCGGAGGAGATCGGGGGAGGATCCGTAGATTGACTGAGAAGCAAAAGAAGGAGATGGCTTTCGAATTCCAGTCGTCTTAGGCGCCTACGTCAGAGGCCCTGTGAGTTTGTTTCTCTTCCCGCCTCCATGTCAGCGGCAGATATATACCTTCACTGGCGAATTGAGTGGCGACATTTCTTATGAATATTATTTTAAGAAATGATCTAAAGGTTAATCGAGTTATATTACCAGACAAGTCTCTACATGTTTCTGATCAGCTGAGTAACGATCAGCTGAGTAACGGCTCTTTGTTAGTAGTAATATGGCCCGTGACGCCGTTATCATCGGGAATATTTTTATTTTTTTTACCACTGGGAATAAAAGGCAGGCCGTGATGACACTTTTTGTGGCATTTCTAGAAGCTGTCTCCATCTAGTGGTCTCGACATTCCTCTATCGTTTTCGCAGACATATTTGGTGGGAATACAGTGTATCGCACAATGCGAAGAAAATATACGTTATGCAACACCTGCGGATGACTCAACACCGGTGCTGCCAAATGTCTGGCATGAGACGTAGGATGACAGACAGACAGACACAGAACTTTATTGAGGTCCTGAAAAAAAAAAAAAAGAGCGGAAACTGACATCTTAGATACATCGCCTGTTCCCCTGACTGAATTGATTTTCGCATTCGGTAAGCTGCTTGCAGGAATATCGATCCCTGCTGTTGACGTGCGCACTGCGTATACACTGCGAGTCCGGGTTTACATCTGACGGCGAAACGCAAGAATTCCGAGCATCCCTTCTCGGGTGTCAAGATTTTCGACGAATTTCTCCGCGTGCACTGTTATCCAATTCTGACAAACTGAAGCGGTCGCCTTCAGCAGCTCTTTGTCATGACGTGAGCAGACTTCAAGATGAACGACTGGGCATGTGAAGAAAAGCGACTACGAAACAAGCGGGCTTACTCATACAGGATAATAACAAAAAATGTATACATAACCATGCGTCTAGGAAACACACCAACAGAACCAAACTCGGAATCCTAACAAGACAGACCTAACACACTGTCTCGCAGCTTTTCCTTCCTTTTCTGCCATGTGAGAGTGTATTCACTGCGCGTGTCTTCGCGAGACTGAGTGCCACGCATGCCGAACGTGCGATCGCCAGCTCAAAGCCAACCGGAACACCCGCATACATATATGCGGTTTACAGACTTGCATACAAATGTTGTTTTCGGACGGGAATATTGCTTCATGGTGAATGATTTATCCAGTACAAATGTTCCGCTTGGTTTGTGTTCGGTGCGCAACGCAAGCCAGTGCCTGAATACAATTTCACCTGTGAAATATGTGTGCTTTTCAACACGCTTTCAGTGACTAGACAGCATGGAGCATTGGCTCAAGACGTGTCATTTTATATCGCGGATAAGACTTCTGTAAATTCAAAGCTACCAAAGTAATATAAACTGTAAAGCATAGAGCATGAAGTTCTAAAGTGGTACTCGTACCCATAGGTCGGCAAAATAAATGGAGCTCACTCAGACTCACTCAATAAATATATTTTTCGCTTAGGACTCACTCGGACTCAAACTCACCAAAATTTCTCTTCAGCCAAACTCACTCGGACTCAGACTCACGAAATTTCTCTTCAGCCAAACTCACTCGGACTCAGACTCACCGGTGTTTTCGTCATCCAGACTCACTCGGACTCAGACTCACCAAAATTTTCCTCAAGCGGACTCACTCGGACTCAGACTCACCAAAATTTAACTCAGCCGGACTCACTCGGACTCAGACTCACGAAAATATTACTCAGCCCTACTCACTCAGACTCAGACACACGAAAATATAACGAAAATATAACTCAGCCGGACTCACTCACCAAAATATTTGTCAGCCGGACTCACTCAGACTCACCAAAATTCTCCTAAAGCGGACTCACTCGCGGACTCACAGACTCGCCTAACTTTTTATCAACCAGACGTACTCGGACTAAAAATTAGCAATATTCGATTTCGCCCGGCTCATCCAATAAATGTCGAAGGAACGCCATAAAATAGTTTATGTAGAATAACACATGTAAAGGGTTCACAAGTGCCAGGAAACCTTCAAAATATATGTATTATAGCTTTCAACGTACAAAAAGAAGTTATTTCCCGTGCATCGCAATGTCTATCGTAAAGAGAAATTCAACATTAGACGCGATTTTTGCAATATTGAGAATGTTTTCTTTAAATATAAGAATGGGTATACCGACCTTCGAGGAACATTAGGTTTTCATTCCTTACTTTTGAAATGCGCTATGCGCACGCGCCATTTGTTTTCAATGGGCGAGCGCGTACGTGCGTTTTTGGCAGACCCAATTATAAATGAAGTCCTTTCTTACGCTTTGCCGTTCGAAGGCCTAATCACGCTACTTGGGAACGAAGAAAGCTTGACATTACGTTATGGCACTTTTCTAAACACGTTCATGAAACTGCCAATGGTCTTGCAATCGATTTACCGCTCATTGACAACGCGAAAAAGAAAATAATATGAGGCGGCCATCTTTTGCAGAATCGGGCTCACCACCCTTGAAAAATTTTGGAAACATGGCTTTATAGGGTGCATGGTTCTGCCTCTCTAAAGGTTCGAAAACAACTGCCACGATAGTCTATAGTGGTTGTGGTGCTTGACTGCTCACCCGAAGATCACGGCATCGAATCCCGGCCGCATATTCGATGGATGCCGAAACGCTTGAGCCATGTGTGCTTATATTTTGGCGCACGTAATCAACCCCAGGTAGCCAATATTTCCGCAGCCGTCGACTACGGCACCCCTCATAATCACATCATGGCTCTCGGACGTTAAACGCCAATAATTATTATACTAGTGTTTCGAATTATAGAAACGGTAAGTTCGGTTTTAGTCGATGTCATGCTTTCGCAAAGTGATTGCGGATAATATAGGTTCGTATTTTACGTCGCAAAGCCAAGATGTGGTTGTCAGAGACGCTGTAGCGGAGGGCTCCAGATATTTCGACCACCCAGGGTTCTTCAACGTGCATCTTAATCTGAGTACACGGGTTGTGACTGCGTTTGTTTCTAGCAAGATATTTTTCGGAGCCGGCTAAGAACCAGTTGTAACTGTTAGTGACTACTCTATCTCGTGGATAATGGTAAAGAGTCGTATCAGTACCACGCTGGATACGGACACAAGGCAAAAAGGAACGTGCATAGGCGCACCGATGAGAGCCGGCCAGTGTGTTCAAAGGTATGGTGGAAGCTTTTTGCATAGTCTGGTACAGACCATGCAAAACGAGGTGGCAATTTTCTGCTTTCCAAAAACCCCAATTGCTGACAGTCAAGCTGATTGCAAGAATGCCGTATTGAAAGGTGGGGACGCGGGCACCGCTTCACAGTGATCCTACTAGTCCCCAGAAAAAACAGGAATATTCATTTCTAAGAAAAAAGTCACTAGACAAGGCCCTGAACTGACAACTAGAGGGTTTACTACAAACCAGACGCAATAAATTCACATACCTAACCCTGCGCTATTAACAATTTTATTTCTTTTTATTCTCACTGCGTCGCTATTATATCTATCCTTAATAACTTATTATTTGTATTGTTTTTACTTCGATGTAACTGCTACTCTCTTACGCGTTCTCAAATGCACAGCTCCCCTCTGTAATTCCTTCGGGCCTTCAGGGTACTATTAAATAAATAAATAATTGAGAAGCCTATTTTCAGCGGGTAAATGGCGCAGCGGAGGTTGCCATAACGTACTGTTTTTCTTTGCAGAATGACAGACTGATGGGCAATTGGTGTGGGTTCATAATGACATCTAGTGATTCATGAAACATATGAGAAATGCGCTAATTTGTCTCCCGTGAGGGGATATCGCTCAGCGACTTATGATCGAAAGCCAGTGCTACAACAAATACAAAATGAGTGACATGAAGGCAGTACATGCGCTTTTTTTTTCTTTCCTGCTTCAAAGCCTACATTCTCGAAAGATGCAGGGAGGGGGGGTAAGGGATGGAGAGCAGTGCTCGAGTCTCGTATATTTATGAGACCGCTCCTTATCTTCATACCAGCGCATACCCCCCCCCCCCCCCACCCTCTATTTTTCCCATTGAAGTTCTGAAACAAAATTTTGAAGGCTAGATAACATGTGGGATAGACTTGTGTACACACATGCGCATCATCTACGAAATACCAACAGATAATATAGCCTAGGACGTATTTAAAATCGATTTTAAAGTTCCTGTCGCCCTACGTTGCAGCTAAACGTGCCTTCGTTTATTGTGTAAACAACCAACCACCCACTGCGTCACGAGTTTAAATATAAAACTCCAACCAAAATCAACAATCGTCGCCACAGCAGCGGATAGACGAACGGAAGACAATAATTCATGACTTCTACACCAGCGGCTACACAAAGGCGTTTATTCGCAGAGCCCTCCGTAAGAGAAAAGACGGGGGGAAACGTGACACCAACGGCGCCGCAACGACGCCGTGTGTCGATCCCCTACATTGCGGGCGCCAGCGAAGCAATAGCCCGTATACTAAGAAAGGCAGGGATCGACGTTTCCCACAAGCCATCCACCACCATCGGCAGTTTCATCCCTCGGCCCAAAGACAGCGCGTCTGCGGAAAAAACGCAGGGCGTCGTGTACCGGATCACGTGCGCCGACTGCCCCGCTTCCTACATTGAGGAAACCAAGAACTTCCATGAAAGAATGCGGCAGCACAAGAATGACCTCCGTCACTTGAACAGAGGACGGACCGAAGTGACAGAGCACTGCCAGCGGTTTGACCACCATACCAGTCCCGACGGCGCGGTGATTTTGGAAAAAGAAACCTTCGCCGGCGGCCCCTCCTCAAATCCTGCTACATTGAGCAGACAGCGCGAAACATCAACCACACCACGGGTGCACTGCCCTCCCTCTACTACCACGGCTTGCGACGACTCACAGCAAACAATCACGCCTGGCAAGAAGGCGTTGCACATCTCGGGCCTTCTCACCCCTGAACAAGAAGCCGATCATGCTTCGAAACGTCGCGGTTTCTTAAAATAAATTTTGGCTGGAGTTTTCTCTTTTCTCCAGTTTTCTGTTATCCCAACCAGACAGACTTCTGCCGACTGTTCACTTTTGAAAGAATAGAGATATTTGTGTTGCAGGCCCCAAGCCTAGAGTGTCGAGCTCGTTGCTTCGTTTTGCACTTTCCTTGCATTCCTTGGGAGGTATTAGGAGCTCGAAAGCAAGATACGAGAAACGAGCCTGGGAAACGGCCGTGCCATGAAGCTTTTTGCCGTGTGGCTTGGACGAACACAATGACGGCTGAGGGACCACCGAAAGTGCTTCGGCGCGTCAAGGCTGACTATGAATGGAAAGGTGTTTGAATAGGAAAGAAAAGAAAAAATACGAAAAAGAAAACGGGGTTTGCTTGAGTCGGGAAGGACTGAACTGCAGGCGTGCTGGGAAAATATGGCAGCAATATCTTCCAAAGAGAGTCTAGAATTCGAAGAGGTCATTAAAGTTTAAAAGCTCCTTGAATTGCCGAGAGGTAACAGAATTCTTTGACCACATTACAGCCCGAAGAAATTTGTTTTTGCAAGTCATCAAGCGTCGCGTATGGCATGAATGGTGCGTTTCTACCCCCCTTCCTCCTTGAAATCCGGTCGCTACAACTTTCGAGGTACCACGGGGGCAAGCTTTATCTAGCCACTTTAAATAACGAAGCCGCTGTTTAATTGGTAGCGAATGACATGACGAAAGCCGATGGTCTGTGTCGTCGCTACATTTTTAACAAAGCTTGAAATTCGGCGAGATGGTGCATAGCTACTGGGAAATTTTTGAGCGTGGTACAATGCATTCACAAGGCATTCAAAAGCGCCCGTCCTGTCTCTCTCGTACTTGTGAATGTCTTGTTTGGCGCTCGAAAATTTCCCAATTGCCACATTTATTCATGAAAAAACCGAATCGACATCTAAAGACACAAGCGGTTCAATGCAACAGTGAGCGAAGGGGCGCTCAATGCTCGCGAATCGTACTGCTTTGTCGTATTTGATTCCACATGGATGATGAAGCTCGAACATTGCACTCATTCTCCGTTGATTAGGTACACAGTTGTAGATCAAACTCAATGTGGATCACGATGTCGCTTAATAAAATTGGCCTGGAGTTGTACATGTGTCAGAAGATGCTGCACAGCCCACTTACATGCCCTCGTATATGAGGGGCATGGACACCTTGATAATTTGAAAAATAATTTCTAGGGCTTTACAAGACGGTACGTCTATACGATTACAAGGCACGCCATAAAAGGAGGCTATAAATATTTGTAACCATAGGTCGGCAAAATAAATGGAGCCCACGCAGACTCACTCAATAAACGTTTTTCGCTTAGCACTCACTAGCACCCAGACTAACCAAAATTCAGCTGAAGCGAACTCACTCGGACTCAGACTCATTAATATTTTCTTCAACCGGACTCACTCGGACTCACCAAAATTTTGCTGAAGCAAACTCACTCGGACTCAGACTCATTAATATTTTCTTCAACCGGACTCACTCGCACTCAGACTCACCAAAATTTTGCTGAAGCAGACCCACTCGGACTCAGACTCACGAAATTTCTCTCCAACCAAACTCACTCGGACTCAGACTCACCGGTGTTTTCGTCATCCAGACTCACTCGGACTCAGACTCACTAAACTTTTCCTCAACCTGACTCACTCGGACTCCGACTCACCAAAATTTTCCTCAAGCGGACTCACTCGGACTCACTCACTAAAATATAAGTCAGCCGGACTCACTCGGACTCAGACTCACCTAAATATAATTCAGCCGGACTAACTCAGACTCAGACTCACGCCTCAATCTGAATCTGAGTGGGTCTGAGTGAGTCGACTCATGAGTGAGTTTGCCGACCTATGCTCGTACCTGAAAACCTGGTTTTTCGGGTGAACGCATACTTGCATAACAATTTATTTCAGTTCTTTACACACCATAACAATTAACAACGAAAGTGATCATTTGTGGAGTTTGAAAACGTGGATGAACGGGGCTTCGATTTGAAATATTTGTTGCCCAATCGAAATCTGGTGTCGTGTATATTATGAAAAAACGCACACATGCACACGCGCACAAAGAAACCTATCTCACCCCAGATGGATATTTGGGAGGATTTCATTCGTGACCTTGGTGTTTTACTTAAAGGATGTTGCCCTGTGCCCTTGTATTCACCAACAGGAAACTACAAAATGACGTCCATTTTCTCCTGTGTTGTGAATATGATCTATCACTCCAGGACTGATAGTAATATCGGTTTCTTGTTGAAATCAAGCTTTGGAAACAGCAGTAACTTTGTATATCGGCCAGAAAACGATTTTATTATGGGAAAAGGTGGCTTATGTGCTCAGAGGAATGTATTTAAAACCTGAGAGATCACGTGCTACGTGACGCCAGCAGGCAAAGAGGGTTACACAGTCGCTGTCAATTGCCATTGAGTGGAGCGGACTAACCCTCCCTGGTATAAGTGCACATATACAGGGTGCTTCAAGAAATGTGTCCACTATTTTTTAAAAAATATGGAAAATGCCGTATTTGCTCGCTGTCTTCACAGTTGCTTTTTCTGTGGCGGCAGGCATCTTAACATGGTTGAACACATGACTTGGAACAGTAATTAAGAAAGTTAAATTAATTAACTTTTTAATTAGTGGAGTTAGGCGGTTAAGTTAAATGGGGGAATTGAAGTCCTTCATGCGAAGAACCCATTGCAGCTTTCAGATTTCGAAAAGGCTTCATCTAGGAATAATTGCGAAGTAATGAAATTCTCCCAAATTCCGCGGCGAAACCGAAACCGAAACGCGGCTGCCTTATTCGTCTGAGACGTCCAGGATGAGTGCGCGTCGTTATATCAACCATCAACCGACTTCGCTGTGTAGGTGTGTGGGCTCCGTGTACTGTAGTAGCACGCCTGACACTCACATACGTTAACAAACGGGGAAGAAATGCAGCTCTGTAATCGTTGTCCTTGAACAGTGACGTCATTCTAGTCGTCAGCTTGTTGCGCTCATCGGTGCGTTGGGTTTCGGTTTCGCCGTTGAATTTGCCTGAATTTCATTACGCCACAACAATTAATAGAGGCCGCCTTTTCAAAATCTCAAAGCTGCAATGGGTTTTTCGCATGATGAATTTCAATTCTCCCGTTTGACATAACCGCATAACTTCACTAATTAAAAAGTTAGTTAATTTAATTTTCTTAATTATGGTCCCAAATGACGTCTTTAACCATCTTAAGATGTAAGTTGCTACAGAAAAAGGAATTGTGAAAACAGCGGTCAAATATGGCATTTTGCTGATTTTTTGAGAATATTGGACACATTTCTTGAAACACCCTGTATACCAGAGTGGAGCGGACTAACCCTCCCTGGTATAAGTGCACATATATACCCGAAAAAGGGTGCACGCGAAGACGACCGGCCGCCGTTGCTCAATTGGTAGAGCACCTTACACGTTATCCGAAGGTTGCAGGTTAGGTCCCTGCCGGAGGCAAGTTGTCTTTTCGTCCACTTTACTTTCTTCACATTCAATCATAATTACTACAAATAGCATCCCCTTTAGTTTTCTTGGCTTGATTGTTAGTTCTCATTAATACTGGGTCTAACGAATAAAAAGCGAGACCTTAAAATTCTCCTTCTTTTTGTTCAGTACTTCATAGGCATTCCTGAGTAATAATTAAAAGAAACAACTAGTTCCTTTGAGTGTACGCGGCTTAGCCGTATGGTTAAGCAGGGTGTGGGATCTTATGGGTATATGCTATGCTTAGAGAAAGTTTACTTCTGAGTGATCTGAGGAGGTCAAATTGTTCATTATCTCTTAATAAATTCTACTTGAATTCATTGAAATGAATTGTGCAGCTTAGCTGAAGCGAAGAGAGCTAAATAAAGTATAACCTAAATACCTTCTCGCGGACTTGAGGGACTCGAGCGAAGTAAGCCAGCTACAGAAAAAGCAGAGCTCACTTTAACAAATCATTTTTTAACGTAAGCATTTCGTCGACACGTCACAGATAAAATAATTGATAGAAAAAACCGGGAAGAAATCCCATCTGTAGGTGTTAATGAAGTGAGATGGCACTCGACAAAGTAGTCGCTGACGTTTGTGCTCAATCTGTAAAGAGGTGCCCGTTCTAGTTCTTAGATCTTCGATATATATTCCGAAGCTCGTGAGAAAGGGTCGTCGAGGTAGGCCAGTGGGGCACCTGTCATTAAAAAAGACATTTGCAAAATATACAAAAGTTGAAGGATTAAGAATTGAAGAAAATAAAGCGATAAGAGTGAAATGGTTTTTTTGCTTTCTCTTTGTGTCGCTGTGTTGAAGGCTGCTTTCTTTTGTCACTCTATTCTCCGTTCTATATTTTCCACCAAGTGAAAGATGGTTCGCACTCGGAGTTAGCTTTTTGTCCAATGCATCAATGTCATATGTGTAGCTACACCGGCAGGAGAAGCTTAGGGCTAGAATTGAAACTTCAAAGCTTCCGAACGAGTAGTGAGAAAAGAGATACTCATTACTCAGGCATGAAATTTTAAAAGAAGTTGGCCAATGTGCGTAGCGCAATTATCACAGTAGTATAATTAATAGATAGCGGCTAAACATGTGACATATTTAACGAAAAGAGAATGGTTTTTCGAAAGATAAAAATGTGAAATCATGAATCATTTTACGGAAATTAAATGCATAAAATTTGCTGCAGGTATTAGTTTTACGAGAAATGACAGGTAAACTACAAGAGACCCAACCAAGTGGAAGGGGTAGCTCTCGCCAAGAAATGGCGACAACTTTCTTAATTCATTTTTTATCGCATCAAATAAAAAG